>BOSO01018850.1:0-15399 GCA_018403395.1 Gorsachius goisagi
GGGGAGCATCCTGCAGCACCGGGTACCTCCCGCCCTACAGCCCTTCGTCACCATTCGGAAACAGAGCCTCTTTTGGAACACAGATCCCTCGCCAGTGCAGCAAGGGCAGAGACCCTGCTGTGGAGAGGCTCCATCCCGTCACAAGGAGAGACTCCATCAGCCCCCCACCAGTGTCACGAAGGCACCAAGAGCACCGCCATACCTACAGGTGCCATGGCCAGCACCAAGGGAGCCACTTCATCTCACAGGGTGGCAGAGCAGGAGCAAGCCACCTGTGGGCTACACCACCTTCTCTCAGAGGTGCACACTTTGAATTCCTTTGGGTGGCCTGCCGACAGTCACACCAAGCCACTAACCCTTTATCAGCAGCCATGGCTAACCAGGGATCATCCTTCTGGGCTCGGCACTGGTGAGGCTGCCCCTCAACTCGTGTGTATAGTTTTGGGCCCCTCAGTTCAAGAAGGTCATTGGGGTGCTGGAGTGTGCCCAGAGAAGGGCAACGAAGCTGGTGAGGGGTCTGGAGCACAAGTCTGATGAGGAGCGGCCGAGGGAACTGGAGTTGTTTGGCCTGGAGAAGAGGAGGCTGAGGGGAGACCTTATCGCCCTCTACATCTACCTGAAAGAGGGGTGTAGCTGGTCTCTTCCTCCAAGTAACAAGTGATATGACAAGAAGAAATGGCCTCCAGTTGCGCCGGGGGAGGTTCAGATTGGACGCTAGGGACAAATTCTTCACCAAAAGGCTTGTCAAGCACTGGAACAGGCTGCCCAAGGAAGTGGTCAAGTCCCCATCCCTGGAGGTATGTACAAGACGTGTATAGAGGTGGTGCTTGGGAACATGCTTTAGTGGTGGACTTGGCAGTGTTAGGTTAACAGTTGGACTTGATAATCTTCAAGGTCTTTTTCAACCTAAATGGTTCTATGATTCTTATTAGATAAACTTAATAATTGACATGTCTTCCCATTCACATCATTTCAGTACCACTTTGTGAATTCCAGCTGTATTTATGTCTCCTAGCATAAGCTTAGAGAAGACAGGAACACTGTGGTGCAAACATATCCATAAATTTACAGAACACCACCTACTCCTTAAAAAAAGTTCCCAGAAAAGCTCTGAATCCCCTGTAAATGCTGATTTTTAGAAATTCACGGAGAGAAACAAGCTAGTGGCTGTTTCGCAATGCTTAGCAGAAGGTAAGAGTATGCACGCATATAGCTATTGTAGAGCAGCCCCAAAGCTTCATAAGGGACCCATTCCTTACTTTGACAGATGGTCTTCAAACAGAGATGGAAGAGAGAGGGCTCACTTCAGGTGTCCATTTACGGACATCTGCAGCTTGTTGGGTATCCAAAATATTAGAAGGGGATAAGAAGCAGATAAGAAAAAGGACTTTGAGGAATCCCAGGCCCTTCCAGACTAGCAGTTTGAGGCTTGCTGTAATGTCCCACAGAACCTGCAATGACACCACATTTGTAGTAGACAAGTTCAACATCTCAGTCCCAGCCCTATTCTCTGCTCCAGAGAGCCTCTTGGTAGGATTTTTCAGCCCCTTTGCCTCTGTCATTGGGGTAGCTTAAGTAGGAACAGTTTTAGGTCAACTCTAAATGCTTTTGCACCTAATGTCAGGAATAAGAATTCAGATCTGCTTAAAGTGTAAAATAAAACAAGTGTACCAGAATTTTATCTAATTTCTCACCAGTTGACAAAAAAGCACTTACAAAGGGTTAATTTTTCCTCAATGAAAAGATGAAACTCAGTCACAGAGGATAATTACCTTTTTTCCTGAGGTTATCTAGCTAAGAATGCTCTGTCCAGAAACCTATGCTGCTTCTATAAATGTTTAGGGTTTAGAAAATGAAGCAACTGCTATGTGACCAGCTAGAAAATCATAAAGCTGAGACGGAACCCAATGCAATCATACGCATGGCAATGAATGCCTCAGGTTCATCTATGAGGCATCTGCCCACAGAATAAAACTTTTACAAAACGATGTAGTGTAGAGTCTCTTTCAGCAAACACACTTGGATTCAGTGATCAGGAAAAAAGCAAGTTAACTTTGCCAAGGTAAATGAGATTGACTGTGTATCAATGATAGTAATAATAGAGATGAAAAAAACCAGCTCCTAACAGAATGTTTATGCATACAAACGATAATTATTAATACAAATTCTTTCCTACACCCCTTCTGAGAACAGAAAATAAAATGAGATTCAAAAGAAAACATATGCTGCCGCCTAGGGAGCAAGATGGAAAACCACAAGTTCAAGCCCTTCATTCTGACTTGTCTTCCACAGGATGCAGACCATGGCTCCCGCAGTTAGACCTCACCCTTCTGCTCTTGCTCATGTTTCTGTGCCACCCAGGACCAGCAGGATGGCTAACACTACACTGGTACTTAAGAGGAAGAGAGAAGTCTCTCCTGGGTGACTGTTTATGGCCAGCACCTCTGGATAGATGTTCTCCAGTAGACAAGGGTTTTCAACAGCTGACAGTATTTTTTTTGCGCCTTAAACACTTCAGTGGAAGCATGGTGGGTTTAATACATTTCTATCACAGCCAAGAAAACTTCAGGATCCCCAGTCCTGAAAGACTCTGCCAGCAATTCAAGTAGAGGTGCTTTCCTCCTTGTTCAAAACAAAGTGTGTTACTGTCTCTGGTAGAGAAAATCTGCAAACCCTCAAAAGAGTGCCTGAAGAAAAGGGGCTGAGCACTTCCAAACTACCCACACCTAAGCTGGGAGCTGGAGCCCAGCTGTCCCAGAAAACACACCTGCAGTGTCTGCTGGGCAACAGTGCGTGGAGTCCAGGGAACATTTTGTTCATGTACATGTCCTGGACAATTCTTTTTTTTTAAAATATTTTTCACAGGCGGAAGACTTGGAAATGTAATCAGTTAAAAAAGCTCTTATTGTAGTTCAACCAAGAACAAAACCATCCAAATCTACCCTTCATTAGCAAAAGCCAGTAAGACATCTTCTGACCTTCATTTGACCAAGATGGCCTCAGTGCCTGGGTAATTCATCATGCTCTGAGCCTGCCCAGTCACCTTCCCTTCCAACTAACACACTTCCAGAATCCAGTGGCTCCAGAAATAGGAAAGACAGGATCATAGTGTGGCTCCAAAAACCTTGCTGGGTGGCTTCCCTGAGCAGCAGAGGCTAGAGTTCCCAGCAGTGAAACGATTCCTGCAGCCAAAGGGGCAGCTGGGTGACAATTTTGGGCATAACTAGGTGGTTGTCCAAATGTTGTGCAGTTAGAGCATGTGGAAGTCATCAATGTCAATCCACTGATGCAAGACCCACAGGCTGTCTTTCCCTCTTTGCCACTTAATTTTGCTGCTCTAGTACTCTGTCGTCTAGATGACTTCCTACCTCACCTGGATGTAAACTGGACTTCTAACAGCACCACCGAAGGCAATTGGATTAAATCGTAAGAGTGAGGACTCTTCATACAAACTAAGCCTTGTCGCAAGGCTTCATAGGAAGTCTTAGAGTCCTATTCTAGAAGCATGACTTGTACCCTTCATATGAATAAGACCAGCATTGTTCTAAACGTAACGTACAATTTTATCTTAAAACAAAAATTAAGCCCATCACATGGAAATTCATCATCTTTTTGAGCTATAAAGTTTCATCAACACCCAACTGGAGTATATTACTGGGGTTTTTCCCTGAGTTTGAGAACGGCTTTTTTTTTGAGTGAGAATTAAGATATGATATAAGCCTTTCTAGCATTGTCCCACATACACCACAAAATTCTGATTTAAACCAAAAATTAAGTCCACTGTACTGAAATTCTGAGACATCAATGTTTTGATCTATAAAGGTTCATAAATGCCAAACTGGAGTAAAACACTGGGTTTGGGTTTTTTATTTTTGAGTTTGGGAAAGCATACAAGTGATGTTTTACATTCAGCTCTGGAAGGACCCAGCTGATAGCACTGAGAGTCATTTATTTTTCTACATTTTAGTTTTCATCATTGCAAAGCACATAGAGAAGATGGCTCTACATAAAGAATATAACTTCATAATAAAATACACTTTAAGAAATGTCAAAACATTGCTTAAAAATGTATGAAATGCCCATTAAGATTATTTCAGACCATGGTAAGGAAACTTCTGCTCCTACAGAGTAATTGTTCTCCCTTAGTCTTCATAGACAGCAGTGCAGAAGTTACTGTGAAGTGGCATTCACCTCCAAAGATTCTAATGTGTTCTAGACATTCCCAAGCACAAGAACCATGCCACCCACCTTCTCTGTAGATCTCTACTGATCAAGAGGGATCTCGTCTCGGGTAAGACTAGAAAGAAGTAGGATCCATGACATACATCTGCACTTCTTCACAAATCTTGCTGTCAAAATTTACCTGTGGGAGCTGCCAGAACTTTTTCATGTACAGAAAATGAAGTTACAGATGTTGGGGGCAGATTTAGTGAGTAATTATATACAGTGCTGAATTCACCACTTTTCCAATATGCAGAAAAATAGAAAGATTTAAAGTCAGCTCTAAGGTTACATCTTAAGCATTATGCTGGGACCAGTGCTCTAGCGTGATTACAGTTGTCAGCCTACATGCTATTTTTTATTTGGATTTGCTTCATTTAGTGGTGTTTACAAACCAGATATTTTTTCTGAGTTTTGCAAACAAAATATGCAACGCGATGCACACTTTTGTCAAATAATGGAGGAACATTTCTGTAACGAACAAGACTGGAGCAGTTAAAGTTCCCTTGGGTACAATTTGAAAAGGTGAAAATTTCAGATCTGAATGTGGAAATGACAGCTAGGGGCACATGGGAACTTTCTCAAATGGATTTGCCTCCAGTAGAGAAATTGATTTTCCACCCGCAACTGATACCTTGTTGGGAGGCACTGGTCATCCTTCTTCTCCATCCACATATTCATGTCTCCACGTGACCTCCAGTTGTGCCACACATCACATCCCTCCATCAATGATTAGTCTTTGCACGAAGGAAATAATAGCAGGCATGTGCTGGAAGATAAGGATAGCTTTGACCCTTTAAAGGAACTAGAAGACAAAAGCGTTATTGTTTTTCAAAACCAAAGTCACTGACCTGTTAAATGTTCATTGGGCATGAAGCGTGCTCTGCCTGCGCCGTTGCTGCCCAGCAAAGCCTGACGAAGAGATTGTCCGGGGCCAGGGCTAGAGCAAGTGCCACTTGGCTCAGATCAAAAGGTAGAAGCCATCTCTCTATTACCAACGTACCGCAAGACAACCCAAATACCATTCATTTCAAGCAACACACAGAAAACAGAGGTGTTTAGCAGAACAGAAGGGAACAAACCTAAGAAAGGCTACGTGCCCATGTGCATGACAAGTGGGTGAAGGAAAGGACCAAACCCCAGTGATCGCACGCCCTCCCTGCAGGCAGGTCTGCCAGACCCACTCCAAAGTGCACCCTTTTACACAAGTCTTGAGTTTTCTGATTTTGCTTTGATGTTTGCCATGGGAAGTGGCTCTTGGGTGTCAGCCCAGGGTGGTGACACTGGCACCCCAGGAAGCAGAGCCTGGAGCGCCAGGGGCCCACGGGGTAGCGTGTGCCCCCTGCCCACACCGCCAGCACTCTGAAACAGCCATTACTTGCGGCAGGAGCAGAGGTGCCCAGGTCATTGCTCTCCACCGGCAGGACCTGCAGGTAGGGAGCCTGGGGCAGAGGGTTGGTACATGCCAGACCGCCACTGCCAGTTTGGTACCTGCCACAGGAAACCCCCACGGTGGCTCCCCAGGGGTCATTGGCACCCCTGGGCTCAGATCCTCCTAGAAACAACGAGCAGCTGCTGCCACCAGCGCTGCCCATGGCAGAGGTGCTGGGGCCTCCTTGCTCCCAGGTGCTGCTGTGGAAATGGCACTGGGTACCTGTTCATTTCCTTTTCCAAACAACCAACTTACTGGTATACAGTCAGGACATCTCCTTCTTACCCTATGATCTGTCTTGAATGAGAAAATAAGTTGGGGTTCAGGTTGTAAGTGTACTATGGCTATGTTTGTAACGCCGGTATTAATACAGAAACGGTACTTTGCTTAAACAGGCAAGCTTATTTATTAAGACAGGCTACATAGAAGGTACATCTAAGGCATTGTTTCCAATTGGACTGTCTGTGTCCCTCTCATTTTCTTGAAAAGTGGCCATCTGCCATATCAGCATCTTCCCATCTTGAAAATTTGGACATCCTTTTTATTTTCACTGCAAGCAGAAGAAAAATATGAGAGAAGCACTACACTTGAATTTAACAGAGACATTTTGCAAAGCTGGCTCTCCCCTGTCTTTCTATGTGTTCAATTAAATGCAGCCATGCATTTAACTGCATCACTTATGGCAAACATTATCACAAAGTAACTGTGATGAAAAGGTTTATAAATCACACACACAGAGCAAGTTACTTGCCAGAGACGGCCTCACTTCAGGCTTTGTTACCTATAAAAACCTGATCAAGCCATCTGCAAATCTGAGAAGTATCAAACCACATGACAAATCTCACAGGGAGGGCTGAAGTGTCCATTACAAAGCACTAAGTCAAACTTCACAGTCCCTGAAATGGAAAGTAGTTCTAATGCTTACAAAATTTCCCCCTTTGACGTGGGAATTCAGTGGGAGGGGTGTGCCATCCTGATGCATCTTTGTATCCCAGGCTTCACTAAACTTTGAATGTGTGGTTCTCTGAACGCTGGAACCTTCTTTAAGAAAATTTTAGCCAAGTGTCCCTTAGTTTGGGAAGATTAGATTTTTGTTTGGAAGTCCAATACATGGTACTTTGGGGCACTCCATTTACAAATCTCAGTTTACCAAGCAAGTGCAGGTACAAAAAGAAAGTGATAGAATGCAAACTGCCCTAGATCTTCAGTTCACTTCCCTATCTTAATAGAATCAAGCTGGTTTACTCCTCATGAAATTCAAGAGGCTTATGATTACCCAGAAGCAGGGATAATCTGTACCAATAGATGTATCAGGGATCTTTTAACCAGAAGGTAGTGGCACACATTAGGAATATGAAAGGAAAAATCAAGCCCAGGGGATGTAAAACACATGTAAAGGTGGAAAGAAAAGTTCTGGCTGAAGGACAGCCCTTACACTAAACCCTGCAGAGGCAGCTCAGGCTGCTCTGTTTCCAAAGAGCTTGTGGTACTGCCAGACCAGGTTTAAATTAAGATCAGCTGTTGCCACTGGTATGGGACACTAAGTGTGGAAGAGATCTGGGATTTGCATCTGAGCACCCACCTACGAATGGATTCGATCTAAGCTTTTTCAAAAAAAAAGGCGGTACTGCCTTGGCCATCAGGGACGTAGACTCCCTTTAAAAAGTCCCTTAATGGACTTAAACACGGGCTGGAAGTGACCTGCAAGTTGGCTGTTGAGAATCACCCAAGTTAATTTAGAACTGACTGTTTTGTAATTCACTATAGCATATGCCCATATATATATCTTTCTACATCACCACATGACACTATTTATCTCAGCAACTACTGGTCATGCAGCTTGTTAAAAAGGGCAGAAAGATCTCTTCGTTCCCACCTCCTAAGGCGTGTGATGGACCATACCTTAGGCTCCTTGAAGTGAAATGACCATTGCTTATGACTATGAACCATTTTTCAAAGCTGAAATTCTTCCAGTAAGACAAAGTGTTTTATCCTTGGTGTGTTCATGCCAAGCCAAACACTTTAGAACAACAACTCCAGGCTGAACTAGAAAGCCACTGAGTATGCCAACTACTGAATTATTAAAAAAAAAAAATCAGGATAACATCTGATCACCCTGTTCTCCTTCAGACCAAAATGCAAGTTTCTGAGTGTGTAAGATGCCAGCAAAAATAGACGGTTAAGATAAAAATCTATCCCGTGTGTGTAACTGGATTAAATCCCATGTTCCACACAAAATACGTATCTTACATCTCATACTAATAAGATGTAAGCCCCATCATGAATTCCTTAAGAAATGGAGTGAAAATAAACAGCAGGTTTGCCTAGAGAACTCTTTGTGCTACCTGTAGTGCTGTATGCAGCAATCTACCATGCATCCATCTGAAACTGAGGGATCATGCCTAAAAAATGAAACATCCTGGAAATGTAAGGCTGGATCTTGAAGCCCATCATTCTGCTCTGAGAAAGGTGGTGAGACACTCCTCTGTGGCCATGGATTTGCACTCTCTACGTGTGATACTCAGCACTTTTGTACTGATCTCAGTCAATTTCTCCAGATCCATGGGAATTTTGATACTGTCCTGCACAGATCATTGTATCTCATGCCATTTTGCAACTTCTTATTGTCTTGTTTCCAATATCCAATTCATTACAAAAATATGGAATTATATACTGCACCTAAAGGAAATCCCACTTAATAGCTCTTCCCAGTTTGACTGTAAAATGCTGATTACTGCTTTTAAACCACAGCATTTCAAACTGCTTCATCCTGACTTCATCCTTCATCAATTTCAGCTGAATAACTATCTGTCTGCTTATGTGGATGTCAAGTGGGGCTATGTAAAATGCTTTATTAATATCATGGAGCAACACTTTTGTTTCTTCCTACTCTGCTAGGCTAGTTATCTTGCCAAAACAACAAATCTCATGGATTTGATCGGATTACTTCTGACAAATCTGTATCAGCTTTGCTTACTCTCTTCTTTACCTCTGGCTGTCTACAAGTCAATCACTCAATAACTTACTCCAGCATTGCTCCAGGCAGCAAAGATGGGTAGGCTCCTAATATGTAATGTGCCGGCACCTCTTTCCTCCCCTTTTCACAGGTTGTACTGTGTGTGCCCTTTGATTCCCTGGTTGTTTTGTTCTGTTTTTTTTTTTTTTTTTCCGGACCGTAGGTTTACAAATTCTCTTTGCAATTTGTCATTTTCTTGAGTAGTTTGTGATGCACTCTGGTGCAAATATTACCAATTTCTGCAGATCTGCATAACTTTAAACATACTTCGACACACTCCATCACTTCCTTTAAAATACTATTTCTTTAAGTGTCCTTTGACACCTTTGACACTTCCCTTTTTCTGGCCTATGTTCCCTCTGTCTTGGTCATTTGAATTTTGTATATTATCTGCTCACAATTAATTTTTCCCCCACCCCAAAGACAGAAACATATTTCAGCCTTCCCTTTCTTGAGATCTATCTAGTTGTAATTTTGTAAATGCCCATCACCGCTGTTGTGCTGCTCTCACTTCTTCCCTCTGCTGGAAACAGAAACTGTTACTTCATTTACATCAACTCCTTTCACCATCAAATTCAATTCATAAGCAGTTCCTCTCCGTTCGCACTGAGAGGATGCTCTATAGAGGTTTCCAGGCAATCGTAATGGGGGGTAACAATGCTCATTAAGTACTGACCTTCTAGGTTTTTCAATCTGTTTAAAAAAAATTATTAAATTATTGAAGAATAAAATGCCCTCTCTTGAATATTAGATTTTTTTCTTGATTTTTAAACAATCTGAATGGCACAATAGTATTTTCTCCTAACAACTGGCATTCTCCGTGAAAGAAGTATAGGAGACCGGATCCTGGATGGAAGCAGTAAAAGCTGCATTTTGGGTGGGATATTTCGTGATTTCTGAGGGAGAATACGGAAGAGTCTGGCATTATATTAATGGCAATGTGGCACTGCATGAACATGACAGGCAACCCCACTCGGAGATGCTCCTCCTGAAGAATTCCAAAAGCAAATGCTCAGTACTCCCGGCTAACCCAACCCAGCCTAAGCCATTTACAGGTGATCATGACAAAAGCTGTCCCAAGGGATTGACATCGGAGAAGACACTGCTAAAACTGCAGTTTGAGTGTGAACGATCCAAAGCCAATAATCTAACAGTTAATTGGGATGTGAGGGTGAATATAGGGAAGGGAAGGTTAGGATGTCAATTAAGTGATTACCTGTTTGAAAGGCAGAGCACGCACTCGTTTGAGTAGGTGTGTCCGTCGGTCCCACAAACGGGATTGTAGTCCCTCGGACATCCAGGCACGCCATACCTGTGGCAAGCAGGCTAGGGGAGACAGGTACGTAAGAAGTCACTAAGCTAGACCACCCGAAACGGGATCAGCTTCTGAGAGCTTCTGAAGAATGCTGGCACACTCATGCACAGAAGGGAGCGCTCAGCGGGAGCCGGCACGCCGTTATAAAGTGCCACCTTCTCTTTCACGCTCCTGGGGGAATTTGTTGCTTGAGGCTTGGCTTCTGCTGCCTGCCAGGGCTTGAGCTGTGGTGTCGGGACATAGGCGTGCTGCAAAACGCAGCTCCTCCAGACAATCTTATGTCAGCGGGACACATGGGACGCAAGTCCCGGTGGAGGGCAACCACAGATCGAGCTGGCAAGCGGTGGGAATCGCTGGGGCGTGCGTGCTGCAGCCCATAGCAGGCGGGTGCCGGGCTCCCGGGGTCCCTCAGCTGCGGGGAGAGACGGCCCGGGGCGGCTCCTGGGGCTCGGGAGCCAGGGCCAGGCGCTCCCGCCCGGCGCCAGGCCTGGGGCTCTGGGCAGGGGCCGCCCTGCCCCGGGAGGCCTGGCTGCCGGCAGGTAGGGCAGGTGGGGCCGGGGACGACGGGGCAGGCTGCACTCACCGGGATGCTGGCAGCGGCTCCGGGGCAGGAGAGGAGCCCTGTGGAGAGCAACCGGCGTTAACGGCGTCTGGTCCCGCCCGCACTCGCACCGTCCTGTGCCGGTTGTACCCCCCGCCCCCGGGTGGTTGTTGCCCGCTACGGGCTTAGATTCCGCGGCTGCCCCCCCCCCCCCCCCCAAACCGGCGGGTGCCCGGTACCGGTTCAAGTTTCCCCTTCCCTGGGACGGGACCGGCCGGCGCACGGTACCCGCCCGGTTCCCGTCTCCCCGGGACCGGCTCGCCTCCCCCCGCTCCCCCCTGCTCCCCGCTCCGACCGCCACTGCGCCCGGTACCGGCAAGGAGGGCGGGCAGGAGCACCAGCACCGGCACCAGCACGGCCATGTCCGCGATCGGAACAACGGCGACGGGCGGCGGGCGGGGGAAACGGGTGCGGCGGGGCGCGGGGTGCGGCGCGGGCGGGGCGGGGCGGGAGCGCCGGGGCCGGGGCTGGGGCCGGGGCTGGGAGGAGGTGGGGGCGCCGGGAGGTTGGGGCGCCGGGGGACAGCTGCAGGAGCGGGAAGGCCCCGGGACACACCGGAGAGGCAGGGCGTAAGGGTGCACGGCGGGGAGTGGTGGGACCCGCGGGACTGGAGGTGCCGGGCCAGGTGGGGAAGGATGTGCTATCGTCTCACCTGCGGGCTTGGGGAGGGGGCAGGCAGCTCCAGAGGCACCTCCGGGGATGGAGAAGGGGTAGGGACCCCCCCTCGGGGTGCTGGGGGGATGAGGGATTAAGGTGCCCAAGTGCTGTCATAGAAACGTGGAATCATTATGGATGGAAAAGACCTCCAAGATCACCAGGTCCAACTGTCAACCCAACACCACCATGACTACTAAACTATGTCCCAAAGTGCCATGTCTACATGTTTTTTGAACACCTCCAGGAATGGGGACTCCACCACTTCCCTGGGCAGCCTGTTCCGGTGCTTGACCCCTCTTTCATAAAGAAATTTTTCCTAATATCCAATTGACCCCCCCGCCTCCCGCGCAACTTGAGGCCATTTCCTCTCGTCCTGTCACTTATTACTTGGAGGAAGAGACCACCACCCACCTCGCTACAGCCTCCTGTCAGGCAGTTGTAGAGGGCGATAAGGTCTCCCCTCAGCCTCCTCTTCTCCAGGCTAAACAACCCCAGTTCCCTCAGCCGCTCCTTGTATGACCTGTGCTCCAGACCCCTCACCAGCTTCGTTGCTCTCCTCTGGACACATTCNNCCAGCACCGACTACAGGGGCAGGATCACTTCCCTGCTCCTGCTGGCCACACTATTCCTGACACAAGCCAGGATGCCACTGGCCTTCTTGGCCACCTGGGCACACTGCTGCTCATGTTTAGCCGGCTGTCAACCACCACCCCCAGGTCTTTTTCCAATGTCCTTGGCAAGCAAGCCTGTGCCTGCCCTACCAGTTGGTCCCCTTACCAGTCGGTGTCGCTTACCCCTGCCATTTCCACAGGGAACCCCCAAAATCTCCAGTAGTCAGCAACTAAGCAAGCTCTACTTCTGCGATGCACAGAGCAGTGCAGAAACCTTACCAGGACCATGCCCACAGGATGAAAAACTTTAACATCAGAGCTGTGCAGAGTTAATGGTGGGCGCCTGGCTATCATTTCAGCATTCCCTGGGCTTCCCTGCTTGACTTCATCTCGTTAGCGTTGTGCTTTGATTTCAGTGTGTTGGGCAAGGCGGGGAAGTTGGAAATATGCGTGCAGTGCCATGTGACAGTCTCTGTCTCATCCTAAAGTGACACCATGAGATGGCTTGTGTTGAGCTATGAATGCATTCGTGCCAAGAGGAAGAGAGATTTAATACAGCTCCAGCAATAAAGCCAACCTGCTTGCATCCGAATTCATGGGAATCCAGGCCAGCAGGGGCTGGAAAGGCTTGGCACACTGTCCTGCTAGCACAACCAGGTGTCTCGGCAGCATGGCTCTCCAAAGGGTATCTCATCTGTTAGTCACTGATAGGAGTGGTTAGCTTGGCAAAGTCCAGGTCGTTAGCTTTACATGGAGTCTGGCTCTGGAATTGTTTTTATGCAGTTTCCTAAATTCTAGGGTGTGGGCTTCTTGCTAAATGGCCTGTGCTTGTGTATATGAGCTGGGGTTTAGACCTGTCAAGTGTTTTGATATGTCCCATATAGGTACATATGTAGGCATCACACCCACCCTTTTCTTGTCTCTGTTTCAGCCTCCTGGTCCTTCCAAGCATGGCTTTTCTTCTCCTGTGTATTTCTGACAGTGTGCCCTTCCTGCATGGCATCATAGTGAGGTTATTTTATTATCTGCTGCATATGTTCTTATTCTTCCAGGTAACCTCTGCAAATTGCTGGCAGTGTTAGATTCCCATTCAGAGCACACCTTTGAAATGAATACCCATCACAAGGGATGTCTCATGCAAAAGCCTCTGGCTGGGATATTTGAAGCAAGATGCCTAATCAGAATGTTTCATGGCTAGCGGAGCATGTAGAGGAGTATTTCGGTCTGCTGGATCTCCTTGCCTAGCTTTGCCCAAGTTTTTGCCCCAGCTTTGCCTGCTAAGCCATTTGAGAAGAGGACATCTTTCTGTTACTTTGTTATTGGTGGAGTGGTTTTTGGATTTGCTATCCTTGGGGGACCTTTAGGTCCCAGAAAGTTTTCCTTGGAAGAAGGAACATTGGGGGGTTAAGTACTGGAAAGTTGGGCCAGGGTGGGTTTCCTTGCTTCTTGAAGGTGTAATTTTTCAAAGGAGAAGGTGCCAGCTGAAGGTGAAGAAAGCAAAACCAAGGGGAAGGTGACAAAAGCAAAACCAAGGGTAGGAGTTCTGTCTTAAGTTGTTCATTTCTTAAGTTCACGTCACTAAACAGTTAAGTGCAGCACTCTTTGCACAGAGCTGTGTTAGCACAGGAAAAAACCAACAGACCAAGTAGGAGCTCAATGCCCCGCTTGTTGGTAGCCCAGACAAGCTTTCTGCTGCACAACTCCGGCACAGCAAGCACAAGATAGATGTGTATTGTCATCATGTCACCTACCCGGTCCCAAAAAAGCATTGTCCATCCTAATGCATTTTCCAATGAGTTAATTACATGCTCATCAATTTGTTGCGCTTGATCCCAGATAACTGGGGTGAAAGGGATTGTTTTGGTTTAACATCGCTGCAGTTGCCTCTCTGTGACAGCAACATGAACTCATTCAAAATCCCAGTGTTCTGTCCTGGATGCTTCCCCTTGATGTTGCAGAGAAGCAAGTGCTTTATGAACTCTCAACACGATAGTCATATTTTTACTTGGTGCCAGTCCAGCCTCCTCAGTGCTGAAAGCATTTCATTTCACTTGTTCAAAGTCCTTCCACTGAGAGTATTTAACTTTGCCTTATTTGAATAAAATTTCAGATAGAGGTCTTTAGAGAAGGGAAAATGAAAGGAATGAGATTTTAAAAAGAAGAAAAGATAACTTACACAACTTTTCTTCTGGCAAGATGGAGTATCTATTAGAAAATACCCATTTTCTTCCATAAATTATTAAGAACTGGAGGCAAGAAAGACGATAATTACGCAGGGGGCTTCTTAATAGCTTTTGTATCCTGTTAACACATTTCTGCTGTGACTGCTGAGTCGCTGGAAAAGAAAATTGCAGAATTATTTGCATATCTCCTAGAAGTTATCTTCTTGTTAACATCAGGTAACTGATTAATAAACATGGAGATAATAATGATCCTAGCATACAGGCTGCAGGGAGCAATATATAATTCGAAGTTACATCCCTACAGAGAAGGTCTGTTTCTGCCTTACGCTTAGTGGAATAGTCCTCTGTGCTTGGAAGCTAGAATTTAACTGCGGTCACTTCTCTAAGTAAATGTATATGACTCCTTTGGTGAGTTTATATGTATTCATATTCTTCTGCTGCCCAGTGGTCAGGTACTAGCAAGGTTGTGACCCAATACAGAGAGATTTTGTGACTGAAAGATGTTAAGAGCAGCAGAATTGACTAGGGGCGGGTTTCACACCAGAAGTGAGTGCCTCTGTCCTTCCCTTGGCGTGAGAGTCTGTGTTTGGCCTGGAGGACACAGGGCCTAGTTCGGAGCCTCAGGTTCGCCTAAGAAGAGATTGTATAGGAAGAAGTGACTGAGTATTTACCACTTCTGCCAGCAGGGCTGGCCTGTAGTCTGGCTGCATCTTGGAAGAAACAAAATAAAACAAGCTGCTGAGCAAAACCTTTGGGGTTGAAACCCTTCTGGCGCTCCTTGGTCCTGCTGCTGCTCCTGTGTGTGCTAGTCAGGTGCTTCTGAGATGTACCTCCTGCAAAGGTTGGCCATTGACCATGACCGCCCTAGTGATGGCAACAGGAAGGTGAGGTCCTTTTATGGGTCCACCTGTAAACAGACTCATAGAATCATCTGGTTGGAAAAGACAGGTCAAGTCTGGCTATGCATTTGCTCCAGTTGTCTCTTCTCTTGTCCATTGCTGCTGGCCTCTCTTGGAGAAAGGCAGCTGGTGAGAAGGATGCCACAGACACACATAACCTGCAGTTAATGTCCTCGTGCAGCCCCCAGCTGGCTTGCCCCCAGCTGGCTTGCCTGCGTGGCTTCAGGCAGTCTGGCAGGGCACACTGCTTGGGCATGTCCCAGCTTTCAGCCTGGACACCCAGTTCCCTGACTGTGTCCCATGTTACTGACTGCCAGAATGGATCAGGGCTCCGAGTACATGTAAGGGCTGTCATGGGCTCAGCGGCGTTCCCACAGCTCAGCTAGGTGAGCACAAATGCCATTGTGCCTGATCATGGCAATATTAGCCATGGGGAAAATAAAACACATGAGGAGCCAGCTCTG
>BOSO01018851.1:5957-18469 GCA_018403395.1 Gorsachius goisagi
TGGACATGACACACCAACATTCAAGCATGCTCCAAAGAAGGTGGAAGAACAAAGGTTGTGAGTCTGGGACTCTCAGACCTCTCCTGCTGGACTATTACAGTGGGATTCAGCTCAGCAGAAGCTAGACGGCATGTGTGGGATGACCTGGTCATCCTCAGCTCCTGTTAAGGGGAGATATCTTCTGCTTTAATGTGTGAGCTGTCTGCCCCATTTCCAAGCCTTTATGGTGAGGTGGTGCATGCAAAGCCTGTGTCTCTCCCACAGGAAACCCCCAGATGGAGATACCTATGTTGGGTGAGCTCACTTACCTCCTGCCTCAGTTTCTCCATCTCTAAGTGTCATTGCCTGATTTCCTAAGGGCTGGTACATCCTATTAGAGAACTGGTGCTTCAAGAGCAATAGGAGAGCTGCTTCAGTAAATACCAGTGCCGAGTTGCCCTTTGAAATCACCCCGTTCTGCAGGGAAGGAGAATTCCCCTCTATGGAGAGGGGCCAAGAAACCCTGGAAAGGGGCAGGTTTAAAGGCCAGGGCTATGGGCTGGATCCAGCTCTATATCCTTTTTCCTCAACCACCTGCTCTTGCTAGAAGGACGTAAAGACACCAGAAAGTTGTCTCCCTGCCTCCCTGGTTCTCATCCAGCCTCAGACCCAGACCAGAGCAAAAGAGGGCGCAGCAAAACGAGTGCAGTGGGAAGAGATCCAACCTCAGGAGCCACATGTCCTGCTTTGAGCAGTGACAAACACGGTGGCATCTGTAGGACGCCCACATCTCAGCAGCTGGGGTGTGTGTGTGTGTGTTAATGTACCCCTGGGGTAGGTTTATTTCTGGTTTCATGGCTGACTTGAGAGAAATTGGGCAAACCCCAGAAACATCTGATCACATTTCATATGACGAGGTAGGAAAGTGGTGAAGAAGCGATCTCTTCTGGGCTTGGCTTTGGTGTTATCGTAGGCCTGAGGAGATGGGTTTGAGATCCTTCATTCAGCAGAGCAGAGCCTGACTTAGCCACGCTGCCTTAGATGCTCTGGGATATGTGCAACGTTTGACCAGGACCTTCTTGCCCTAAATAAACAACAGACAATTGGCTAGAACTGATCATTTTCCCAGGAAAAGGAAAGTCCCATCTTGATCAATTTTTCATGGAAAGCTTTGAAACTGTCAAAATATCCCTTGTTCACACAAACTCTGCTTTCAGCCTTTTGTCTTCATCTCAGAGAAGGAGAAACTGCTGCTGTTGAAATACTTACAAAAAAGTCATAATTGCCATGTGCTTGCAAAAGGAGGAGAGAGAACATTTTGGTTTGGCCCCAGGTGAGTTGTGCCTGGGGAGAGGAGGGCGATTTTCCATTTCTTTGCAAATTTTCTTCCTGTCTACTGATTGGGGGAGAAGAAAATAAAAGTTTGAAATAAAAACCCTAAAATTCCCCAAATAGGAGAATCGTCAGTCTCCTATGTGCTGATTCCTACATGCCTGAATCTTGCTGCAAAACCCCCTTCTGGATGTGCTAATTCCACCTCCCCAGCCAGGAACAATTATAGGAAAATTTCAAAGGTTTCAAGGTTTGCAGTCTGATAGCCCTCAGACTTTGACATCCACCTCTCCGCAGCATTATTTTCAGGCAGGGATGGAAAGACCTTTGTGTATGGGTTTGGGATATCTCCCTGATGGCCATCTGTGCCTTGGTGCTGGTGGGCTGATGGGGTCGTTTCTGGGCTGTCACAGCAATGCTTTCCTCATCTGGGCTTGTGCTCTGGGATCACTCTTCCTCACCCTCGCTGCTGCTGAAGAGATCCTGACTTTGGGGAATTGCGCTGCTGTCGTCCATCTGGCCAGATTTCTTCTCCTTGTTCCTCTCCTGAGACGTGAAGGGTAGTGAAGGTAGCCTGGGGATGGTCTCCACGCAGTTCTGTGCCAGGCACATGAATTTGACGGCAGGAAAAATGGGTTCTTTCTCTGCTAGACATCCTGCAGAGAGTGCATGCCATCCATGGAGGGGTCCCTGCCCCTTCCTTGGCTTTCCAACCTACTTCTGCAGGGATGGGGAAAGCCCACAGCTCTGTTGCCTCCTCCAGCTGGCCCCGCTGGCTTGAATCCCAGCTCTACTGCAGGATCTGTCCCATCCCTCATGGCAGTGAGCTCCACGGGTGAATGTGCCTGGGCACCCGTGACACCCCTGGGTGCCCTCGGTCCTGGCCATGTTGCCTTCCCTCCTCTCCTGGCATCCTCTGGGCCCTGCTGTCGTCTCGGGGCGCAGCGGAGGCAATTGTTAGCGTTAAACCAGTCTCTTGAATTTCCCCCCTTCCCTCAAAGTAATTTTTTCTCACTTCCGCACAGCATGTGGAGTGAATTTTAGCACCCGTAAACACTTTGCGCTGCTGGCTCCTGGCTAATTGACTCTGACAGTTAGTGTAGTCAGCAGCTGAATGGTGTCACTGGGAATTAGACTGCCGTGATAGACTGCCAGGAGCAAATTACTTTGTCACTTCTCAGCTGACTCTAAAATATGGGGCTTTTTTTTTTTTTTTAATTCTTCTTTTTACTTTTGATTTTTTTCTTCCCCCCCCAGTTTTTGTTTTGTTTTTGAGATTTTCTTCATGCGTGTGTGTGAGAGCGCGCACAGGCGTTTGAAGCCCCGATACACTGAGCCTGATTTGTTTAAGGATCATTTTCTGTCGAAGACAACCTGGCGCGTTGGGAACAAACTCCTCTATCCGTGGGGGGGGGGGGGGGGGCGCGGCNNCCTCTATCGGGGCCCCCCCCCCCCC
This sequence comes from Gorsachius goisagi, assembly GCA_018403395.1. Classification (NCBI taxonomy): domain Eukaryota; kingdom Metazoa; phylum Chordata; class Aves; order Pelecaniformes; family Ardeidae; genus Gorsachius; species Gorsachius goisagi. The sequence continues at coordinate 8,725 of BOSO01018851.1, forward strand.
CCCCCCGCCTCCTGACACCCCCACCCCCCACCCCTGTAATGTTTATGAAGCAGGTTCTGGAAATGTTCTTTCAAAGGGGACCCAAGGGGACTGCAGGGAAGTGACTCGCACACGGGGAAAGAGATTACACACAGCTCCCGTGGCGCACACATCCCTCTGCTTGTCTGTGGTGTCCCTCCACCTTGGTATTCATCACCCCTCTAGCAGTGCCATGGTTCTATCACTCATCCATCCACCTACACCAGGCATCTTCGATTTGCTTGTTCATCTCCCTGACACATTTCTTTTGCTGTACAGTATTGTGCGATTGCATCCATTTGCCAGCTGTACCTCTCTGGTTATCCATCACCTGCCTGTGGTGTTTCTCTGGTCCATCCCTTGACCTGCCCCTTTGCTGAGCTTATCCTTTTACCCCCTCCCAAATGCCTCCTGTGGTGCTGGACCCCTCCAAGCCAGCAGGCAGTGCCGGGATGGTTGCGGTCAAGCTGTCCAACCTCAAAGCCCTTCTGAGGTCCCATTGGCCGCTTGTTGGAAAGCTGGTGTGAAAAGCTACTGCTTGGGTGTTCTGTATGTGCTGGTGTCAATGCAGTCCCTCTGAAAAACAGGATGAGTGGGATTTTAACCAGGCAAAGGTCGACAATTCATGGGGGAATGGAGCCAACCCCCGCTTCAATGTCGCATGGATGCCAACCCACCGTGGCTGTCCTTACCAGGGAGGTCCTGGGCTCTCCCACAAAATGTCACTCTGACACTCATGTGCATTACTGTTACAAAAGGGTTATTTCCCTGACAACATCCCTCTGCCTCCGTACACAACCTTGAAATGTCCCCCAGACCATCTCAAGGCCAGAGGAGAAAGTCACTGGGCAACTGTGCTCAGTGGTTTGGGACTGGAAGTGAAGAAGAGCCTTGAACTGCTTTCATCCAGCTTGACCACTCAACAGGGGATGATCCAGGGCTTTGCTGCTATTAAATTAATCCTGCACTGGAAGGGCTTTTCATACACGTGGGAATGAGAGGGAAGGGCTGGTGTGCCTGAACACTAGGCTGGGGTTTTTTTGGTAATGTCGCTTGCTTTAATGAAAGACATTTCCATTCCCTGCTGTGCCTACATCCTCAGACCAGCGCCACTTGTGCAATGCTGCTGCTATCACACTTTGCATCTTTCCAAGTGTGATTCCACCCCATAAAAATAGTGACTTCAGGGTTTATGCTTACAAAACCACACTTTTTTTTTTACAATTTACTACCAGTGCAACCTCTGCCCCCACTCTCCCTTCCCATCACCCTGCTGCTGAGGGGTGAAGGATGACGTTGGCCAAAGGGAAAGTCCTGGCCAGTCACTATGACTGGATTCATTTGTTCTTCTCAACAGAGGCCCTGGCATCCCAGCCAACCTTAGAGAGAGGAGAAGGTTGCCACCTTCTAGTCTAGGAGCTGTAGACATCTCACAGGATTGACTCCAAGACCACATATAGGCAGTTGGGCCCCAGTAATGGGAGGTTATATCCGGGATATGAGCAGACTTTTGACTCTGTCTTGAAGGGTTTTGTTCTTCTGCCTTGAGACTGGAGTCCTGAGATTCAGGGGGAAAGGATCATTTGAACATGAAGGCCATGGCCACACCTCTTTGCTGCAGGAAACCGAGATGAAGAAGTGGCAGTTCATAAACTGGAGGACAAATAAAAAGTCCTCCAAATGCATCTACATTATCCTGGATTTATACTGGGGAGCACCTGGCTGACCCAAGTGTGAATCAGGACTCACTGGGATGGGGTGCTGGAAGCATTCATTCCTCATTGAACATCTCCATGGGGTTTTGGCAAGGCTGCTAACCTCTCAGCCTCTCCAAAGCCTAAAGCATCTGGGCATCAATTGTCCCCACCAGAGAGGAAGCCAGTGGCCAGGACTATGCAGCCAGGGTGGCTGTCCTGCTGCAAGACCAGCAGAAATGGGACAATCCCACCTGGAAGAGACTTTGTACAGCCAGGCTCACCCCAAGCTCCTTGGACGTACAGCAGAGATGCCCCAACAGGTGAGTCCCATGAAAATACCAACTCTGACTCTGCTTCCCACTGATAAACCCAAGTGTTAATCCTCAAATTGCCTGGGCCTTCCTCTTGCCAGCTTCTGTCTCTGACACAAGATGTGCATCAGCCCTAAGTAGCTCTTCATTGGCCATGCAAATAAAGAGGTATGGGGAAGAGAGGCCGTGGTGGGGGAGATAGGCACAGGGCTGGGGGCTCACTAGAGAAGCTGGCAAGGGTGGGATGGCAGGAGGGAGCTGCTGGGGTCCCCTCTGCATGTCTTCAGCCAGGTCCCTTCTCATGGATGGCTCAAGTACTTGGCTGTGTGCCGGGGAAGAGGTGATGCTCTGTGCACACATCTCAGTGCCCAGCCTGCCTGGATGCACCCCTTTGATTGCATTTAGCTGGAGCTGGGAGCTGCCATCCCTATTTTGGAAAAGAAACCACAATTCTACCTGTTCCAGTGGCCTATGGACTCCTAGCAAGCTGGCTGGTAAGCTGGGTATCCCAAGGTCTTCATATGTCTGCTTATGTCTCCTGGACCAGAGCAGAGAATTCTCCAGGGTCCACCGAGCCCTCTCACCAGTCTTTCAGGTGCACAGGGTCTTTTCTGGATTGCCAGGAGCAGGTAAAGACCTGGAACATCTCCCTGTCTAAAGCAAGTGCCCTGTTTCTGCCCAAGCAGCAAGATTGTGGTGACCTGGCCTTTGGGCTTTTGGCAAGGTGGGTGGTGCTCCTGACACCACTCATCCGAGATGCCTGGTGAAAGTGTTGATGTCAGGCATGGGGCTTTGCACGAGCGATGATTAGTGTGATGAGCAGCGGTGATGTGATGAATGGCAGTGACGAGATGAATGGCAGTGACGCGATGAATGGCAGTGACGCGATGAATGGCAGCGATGCTGACATGTGTCTCCTTGTTGCTCACAGAGCTCCTGCCTACCCTCAGAGAAGAGTTTGACAAGCAAATGCAAGAAAGAATCTGATGGCTCTGATAAGAAGACGATATCTCTTCAAAGCAGGATCCAGAGGGTTTTGTGGGCATTCACCTGGTACATGGAGCTGCTGTAGGCAAAAGTGATGTAATGATTAACTTTGGTGGCATTGCTCTAATTCCTCCAAGCATGGGTGAAGAGAGATGAGGAGAGCAGAGGATGTTTCATATCAGCATGGACCTGTTAAGGTCTGAGGTGTGCCCCAGCTGCTCCTGCAGAGCAGAAGCTTTCGTGTTTCAAAGACAACTTCTTATTTTGGTGGCCCCCTTTTCCCTTCAGATGCTCAGGGCTGAAGGCATCTGTGTCTCCAGAGGACATTGACGTTAGCGGTGGGTACTCTGAGCTCCCCACACATGTCCTCAAGGTGACTCACGGCAGGGATAGTTTGGAGGGGGGATGACCTTTGGAGGGGAAGAAGAACCACTCCAGACTGTCAAAAGGAGGGCTGCATCTACTGGGGAAGAGCCAAAGGAAAACCAATCAACGGAGCACAGGAAAGAAAATGAGATGCCCAGACTAGCCCGGTGCCTGCATCTTTGTGTCATGGTGAAAGTCTGTCCATCCATGAGACCTGCCCTCCTGCCTGGTGCTGACCCATCTCAATGAGGGACTCTTCCCCATGTACCAGGGTACTGAAGAAATGCAGGGACCTCAGTGGCACGGCCGTGGTGGGTCCATGGATCTGCAGACAGCCCCAGACATGGTCCCTGGCAGCAGCAGAGCCAGGGAGAGTGGAGCTCCAGCCAAGGTATGTCATTTAAAGGGGATTTGACTTATCAGCAGAGCTAATCCTGGTGAATTTGGGTGAATTGCAGTGGAGCAATGGCATCTGGCTGTGCTTGGGGTTTAAACATGCCCATTGTTATTTAAACATGTCCATGGTCTCCTGTCCCCCAGAGCATCTGCCAAGTGCTGCTTTGCACCCTGAAGAGCAGGGACTTCTCCAAATTGAGCTTTATTTTCCCCTTTTTGGTCCACTTGCCCCATTTCTCCTAGACCGCTTGCAGTGCCCTGTACCACATGTAGCATAGGACACTGCAGGGATTTTTTGCGGTCCATGTTTTGGCAGTCTCAGAGGCATTTTTTGGAAAAAAAATCTGGTTCCTTCCACTGGGGAACAGAAATGTTCCCCTGTGAACCAGGAGGCCAAATGAATCGGAAGGGGAACAGGGACTTTGTGGAACAGAGCGGTGCCAAAATCAACCACAGATGAAGAGTGCTGCCCAGAAAGGAACAGGATGTTTTGACAAATGATTAGAGGAGAAAAAGAAGAACAAACCCACCCCGAAGCAGGAATGCAAAGCACCGCATCGCTGCCTGGGCTACTTGGCTTTGCCCATTCCCAGGACTCTCCTGGCTGTGGCCTCCAGGCAATGGGTTTCTCACTTCACAGTTTTGGGAGCATGCGCCCCTCTGGCCTGTGAGCCGTCATGGTTCAAGAGCATTAATGTCCCTCCACTAACGTCCCGCGATAACTGATTTTAATTTTACTGGCTCTCGGATTACACTGAGCTGTGGGGAACCTGCTCCTTCACTGTCCAGTTGTGACGGCAGCACCAGGAATATCCCAGATGACCTGGAGCATCAGCATTTTGCCAGAAGACCACCCAGCACCATGATGGTTCCAAGCCCTTCCCCAAGACGTGCAAAGCTTTGAACAGCAGCCATCCCATTCCACCCTGGATTGGGCTACATGGCGTGGTTGCAGGGCACCTGGATCTGGCCCTGGGAGGGTCTGCATGTGTGTGCATGTTCATGGCTCTGTGCATGTGAGGCCATGTGTGCAAAGCCATGCATTTCATCAGGAAGGCATGAGGTGGTGTTGGGAAGGGGTGTGAACACACATGTGTGCATCACAAGCACAGGAACAGCCTTTCAGGTGCCTTAAAAGTTGCATCTGGCTGAACGCTGCCCCAATTTGCCATTGCCACACCGTTTGCTACCACCGATGGCTCTGAATGCCCCATTCAGGATAAGGAAAGGCCTTCAGATGCACAAGGAGAAGCAGCATCCACTAAAAACACATCTGAGCCAATCCCATCCCAGCAAACCTTATGCCAGGTCCCTCATTCTGCAGACACACTCATGGGCATCGCAATGCATCCCATGCAGACACACGCACGCGAACACACGCGTATCCCTATACGGTGATGGCCACGTACCCAAACTAGGAGCGTTCACCCCTCGCCTCCTTCTGCTCACGCACCCTCTCCTTTTCTTCACAAAATCCCTCTCTTTGGGTTTCTTCAGCTTCGCAGCCTTTAGGGGTCACTCCTAGCAAGATTTCCATCATTTCCCTGCAGCCTCGCAAGGTGGAAATAGCTTGTAAGAGCCGGCTGGGCTGTCAGGACGCCTCGTTTCCCAATGTGTTTAATGCTGAGTGTCCCCACTTGCTAGTAGGGCCAGTGATACCTGATGGTGGCTTTTCCTGGGCATGATCTTTCCCTTCTCTTTGGCACTGTGTTTTCCCCACCCCCCCGCCCGCCTTGATGACATGCTTTCTTTACACGGGTGGGAATGCCGTATCAGCAGACGTGCTGAGGAAGGCAGCAGTCGGTGCCGTGTTGGAAGTTACATCTTCCCCTGACTCCAGAAGCTGGGTCTGAAAGATAAAAAACCCATGGTATGCGATGCAGCTCTCCGTTTGGGCTGGAAACTCTTGTGGTGCCTCTCTGAGAACGCCTCTCCCAGCCTCCACCTCTGCACTCTGCTGCCTGCCCAGCTTGAGATGGGCCCAGTAAAATGGGGTGCGCTGGTTGGTAAGAGGGATAGCAACACACCTCGTGCACCTCCAACCCTTACGTCTTTCCCCATGCGCCATGAGGGCAGCCACGCTGCAGGGATTCACCTACTCTCGCTCCCCTTGGTGGTTGCCATCAGCTGCGTCGTTAGCGACAATTTAAACAAGCCTGAGAAGAGGTTCCTGGGCAGTGGAACTCCATCACCTGCTCTGCTCCATTGGGCCCAGGCCAGAGGATGCTGCCTCCAGTAAATTGTGAATATGGCTCCGGCGTCAGGGTGGGCTGAGGACTATTAACAATGCGCAGCATGGAGGTACCCACATTGTGCTGGAAGGTTTGAGAGCTGCAGTGTGGCTAGAGGATGCTCCATGACATGCAGTCCTAGGCCTGTTTAATGGAGAAGTGTGGGTGCATCCCTTGTGCACGTGCAGCAGCGCCCAGATCAGCATCACCATCGCTGTTTGGGGCTGTGTAGATGTGCTGTCATGTGCGGTTCTCTTTCTAGGAGGTCCCTCTACACTACAAGGTAATGCACATTGCCGGGTGCTTGGGTTGGAAAGCCCCCTGGTCACCCCCAAAACCCGGTGAGCAGGGGTTTGGTGTCAAAACCAGGCTGTGGTACCCAGAGGAGTGGAGATGGCAACTCCAGCACCAGCATCCCCCATCCCTGAACATCCCCTTTCCCCCCTGAATCAGCAGCCCCCCAAATCCCTCAGGGTGTGGTTATCATAGAATCATAGAATGTTTTGGGTTGGAAGTGAGCCCTAGAAGTCATCTAGTCCAATCCCAGTTATCATCCTTGGGGAAGCAGCCAGCAGTGCCTTGCCACCCTCGGAAAGCAACATCCCCACCAGCATGATCCTCAGTGGTGGCCAGAAAGCCAGCAATCCCTTCCAGCTCCCAAGCCTTTGGCCCCAGCCATGCCAACGTGGTGGTTGTGTGTAGAGGGACAGTGGGTCCCTTTGGTGAGAGGAAGAGGATGCAAAGCCAGCCTTTGCCTCGGGAAGCCCATTGATTTAATTTCCTGGACAAGCCAAAAAGCCCAATAAAGGGAATTGTTCAATAATGAAAAATAGACAATTGGACTCTATTAAGTGACTGAGCCAGCAGCCAACCTGAGTGCATTAAGGGCCCTGGCTCAGGGCCTCTGCTTGCTCACAGAGGAGAAGTGGCTATGGAGCAAGGGATGGCCAGGAGAGCTGGTGTTGGTATCAGTTTGCCAAGGACGTTTTGGGCTGCCCCATGCCCCGGCAGTGAGGCAATGGCATCTGGCAGAGCTCCAGGGTTGGCAAAACAGCACTGGGATGCAAACGGTCTGGCAGGAGGGATGAGTCTTGCGGGATGCCCCAGGGCAGACCCAAGGGCTGGCCATGCAACCTTGATGTGCTATGGATGTGCTACAGGACGGTGCAATCGTGCAGTAGCATGGGTAGGGACGTGAGGTCTAACAGCTTGAGAAAGGGAGTGTGGGGGCAGACAACATGCAAAGGCAGACAGACAGAAGGACAGGAAGGGGGATGTGGTGATGGCCGGCTTGCTTGCCCTCACCCTCAGTGTTGTGGGTAGGTTGACCATCCCCTCTGGAGGGGTGACTGCTCTGTGTTGCTCCAGCCCTGCCTGCAGAGCTGAATTGTCTAGCTGTGGTCCCTGGTCCACCTGTCCCTCCAGGGTGAAACCTTAGCCTGGTGCTGGGACCTCTGGCTGTGCCAGTTTGGAGTCTGATACATTTTGTCCCCCAGCATGAGAAGATATCTGCGGCTGGAGCCTCACACATCCCGCTGCCAGGTCTCCGGTCCCGGTGGTGTAAGCGGATCCCTGCAGCTTGAGGCTTGTTACATTTCCTAGCACAGTCTGTGCCGGTTAGCATGTATCTCCAGGAATCTGGAGATGCTCCTTCCAACAGGGAGGCCCCTGGGTAAGAGATGGGATCTTCTGTCCATGACGTAAGCCCTCGCTGAGCCAAATATGTCCGTGCTTGGGTGCCCTGCAAAGGGCTTGCCCCAACATGCATCCCTACTGTAAAACTGGTCGCACCGTGCAGCCTTCATCCTACTCTACCCAGGACCTCCTGGAAATGCATGACTTCCTTATGGTCAGGTGTGCAGGAATGGTGGGGCTGATCAGAGCTCCATCCACCTCATGGTTGGGGTGCTGCTTGTGGGGTAGCTCCGTGCACCAGTGAATCTCCCGTTGCAGGGCCCGTGGTGACCCTGGGGGAAGCCCATGGGTGGGGGTTGAGCTCAGTGTCTTCCCAGCAGGAGGTGGTCATGCATCGGGTGTCAGCCCTGGGTGCCAGCCAGGGTGTCTTCTAACAGCGACTGGGGACCTGGCGCTGCCCTTGGGGTGAGGAAGCCAAGTGGCCCCCCGTGGCAGGTGCCCTGCAGGAGGCGAGGGTCGGGGGACAGAGCGGGGGACATTTGAGAATCAGACACAGTTTGCGCCCAGCTCCCTGCACCCCAGCAGTGGAGGGCAGCCCCAGGGGGGAATGGTACCTGCCAACCAGGCAAGAAAGGATGTACACCTCCCCTCCAAAGCACTGGGAAACAGCTGAGAGGGTTTTTGTATAGCTTGGATGCATGGTCACCCTGGCTCTGGAGGATGCCCTGGAGCAGCTTTCCTCCTTAGGTCAGCCACGTGCCAGGGTTGGAGCCAGGTTTCCCCGTAAACCCCCCCTACTCTTGTTGTTGGACCCCATGGGCTCCCACAAGAGTTGTCTTTTCTGGGGTCCTACCCTGCTGTCTGCAAAAATCCTGTTTCCCTGGATCAGGTAGTCCTGCAGGGTGTGTGGGGGTGCCTGAGCTGTGGGTTGTGAATTCCTTACAGGACACACGGAGCATGCAAACCTGGGTGGGTGTCCCTGGGCATGGCTTGCAGCCATGCACGCTTCAGGTCTATGCTGGGCAGTCTGAGCCTGTGTGCATGCCCAGCTGGTTTTGGGCACAATTTCTGCTCTTCCCAGAGCATATCCAGGCTGTGCTACCCAGGCTTGTGTCTGGCACATCCTTGTGGCATTCACTTGGCTCACTCGCTTTTTCAATTTTCTTGTGCCCAGACAGATACAATCCCAATTCAAACCATGTCTTAATCTTGGGGATGGACCTCGGTGGCATCTTTGTTTTAAAACCAGACATTTCCCTCAACTTTAGCCATGTTCAAGCCAACTCAGAAAAGTTGGGATGCCCTAAAACTGTCTCTGCACTGACCAGAAGTTTCCTCCTTTCACTCTTTTCCTCAGCATCCCTGACTTGTCTGTGCTCGACACCATCCAGCTGAGATGCTGATGTTTCTCTGCAAAGATCTTTCTTGTCACTAAGAAGGTTTTTATCCTCATCCCATGCTTTGCTTTTCCCCCTTACAATTCCTTTTCTATGTTCCAGAAGACATCCTTCCCCCATGAGGTAAGTCTAAAGTTCTACTTAAATTGTTCTTTAAAGACTCTTCAAAGACTCCATCTTTCTTATGTTCATCTCCAAGAACTCCACGCACAGATTACGAGGAGGGATGTAATGTGACCATGTTGGGGTCAACCCTGTGCCCATGTGGTGCCTTTGTGGCTTTTCCTGGACTTTACCTCCAAAGCAACAGGACTTTGCCTTATTCCAGCAGAGGAATGCATTTCTGCACTTTTTTGGAGAAAAGTTGCTTTCACAGTTACCTATAACCTGTGGCCCAACTTGGTTGTCCTTTTGGGGTGGTCTTCACAATGAGCAGCCCAAAGAGGTTTCCTTGGGTCAGGCATGAGAAGGACCCCAAACTGATGACACCAAGCTGGGTGGGAGTGTGGATCTGCTGGAAGGGAGCAGGGCTCTGCAGAGGGACCTGGCCAGGCTGGATCCATGGGCCCAGCCCAGCTGGGTGAGGGTCAACAAGGCCAAGGGCCGGGTCCTGCCCTGGGGTCACAACAACCCCAGGCAGCGCTCCAGGCGTGGGGCAGAGGGGCTGGAAAGCTGCCCGGCGGAAAAGGCCCTGGGGGTGTTGGTCG
>BOSO01018852.1:0-16706 GCA_018403395.1 Gorsachius goisagi
CTGCTGGTCACACTATTCCTGATACAAGCCAGGATGCCATTGGCCTTCTTGGCCACCTGGGCACACTGCTGGCTCATATTCAGCCGGCTGTCAACCAGTACCCCCAGGTCCTTTTCCACCTGGCAGCTTTCCAGCCACTCTTCCCCAAGCCTGTAGCGCTGCATGGGGTTGTTGTGACCAAAGTGCAGGACCCAGCACTTGGCCTTATTGAACCTCATACAGTTGGCCTCGGCCCATTGATCCAGCCTGTCCAGGTCTCTCTGCAGATCCCTCCTCCCCTCGAGCAGATCAACACTCCCACCCAGTTTGGTGTCATCTGCAAATTTACTGAGGGCACACTCAATCCCCTCATTCAGGTCATTGGTAAAAATATTAAACAAGACTGACCCTAGAACTGAGCCCTGGGGCACACCGCTTGTGACCGGCCGCCAGCTGGATTTAACTCTGTTGACCACAACTCTCTGGGCTCGGCCATCCAGCCAGTTTTTAACCCAGCAAACAAAACAAAACAAATTAATAAACAAAATTAAATAAAAATAAACCTTGAGATTTTGAGTGACAATTCTATTTGAATTAACTAAGTGTCATCTGTTAGAAGTTGTTGTCTGCAGTTATTCATGTGTCTTTCCAATGACGTGATTGCTGAATGCTGTATTTCTGCATATCTATATTCAGACATTCCAGGATGTACCTTGCCTCTTGAAACACTGTTGTTCGTTAAATTTGTCAGCAGAGACTTACCTAGATTTATTGAATACAGAGTATTCAATTCATATTTATTGAGTGCAGAGTATTAATTTAATGCTTGTTCCAACAAGGTGTTTGTATGTATATTTGATTTAAAAACTCTCAGTGATTTTTACTTCCTTTATATTAATTTGAAAAACTTTCTTCTCACACTTCAATCCCTTCTTCATGTGGTCCCATGACCATTCCTTTAACATAATCCAGGTAAAGTTTTATAATCCTTGTCTAAAAGGCAAGGTCTTATGATACACAATGCTGGAAAAAAGAGAGGGAGATATTCAGACAGGGAATAAGAAGAAGGGAGTTTTAATTACCAGGTGAATTATCTAGTGCCTAGAGTTTTGTTGAATTCTCTCTCCCTTTCAATAACACTGGATGTTTTCTAAAGAAAGGCCCCTACAGCTTTATTGCCAGCTGATGACATTCTCTGTCTTAGATTCTAGAGAGGAGGTAAGATACAGTAGTCTTGTCTTTATTTAATTTGCACTGGTGCAGATGCATGTAAATGCACTGATAACAGAACTGCCTATTTTGATACAAGGCAGACTTGCTTTTCTTCAGGGTGCATGGCCTGCAATACACTCATCACTCCCGAGTATGGGTTTGGGTAAGGCAGTGTGTTGCCACTGCAGTAGAGGTTGGTGATCCTCACCTAAAATCTAGAAAGGTTGTGCAAACTACGGTAAAAGAATGCTTTCCTATCTCATTAGGAATTATTCACTGTAGGAGCCTCTCTTGTCCCTACACACAACAGAGAGAAAAGATTTTTTTTTAAGTACTTCTGTGGTAGTGGGCAGTACAATATAATAGCTTGCTTTCATGCTAGATAGCCTTTGAAAAGGCCTGAGTTTCTGATTTCTGTAATGATACTGTTAGAATTGAAGCTAACCACTGTGTAACTGCAAGAACTGCAGAGCAGTACAGGACAAAAATGCATTATATGCTGGTAGATATAAAATGGACCCAGCAGATTCTGTTTATGTTCCCTCACTAATGCAGAATTAAGCCCTGCTACACATTTTGATGTCTGTCTTCGGTACTAATCTGTCTTCCTAAAATAGATCAGCTTTGCAAGTTGTAAACTTTGTTTCTCTTACAACTGATAAAGCATAGGAAGATTTCTCTACTTCTGCCACATTCATAAAGAAAAAAAAAATATGAAGGCATTCTTTCTACCCTGCCACAAGAGACAATTTGTCCTTCAAAATAACTCAGAGGAATAGTCATAAGGAAATGCAAATGCCTAATATGTCTTAAGTAGTATTATACATTGCTAAATACTTCCCTTGCCAATTGTATTCATTAGAGAAGCTCTTAATGTTATTGAAATGGGGTGAGCTCTTCACAGTTATGATTTTTCTGTCCCCTCCTTTTGTTCCCTCTGGGATTGGTATTCTTCTAATTTATAGCCAGCTAGAACATTCTTGACTGTCTGCCATTTCTACTGCCTTTGTAGTGCCTTAAATTATTTTCCTGTCTATTTTTCTAAGGGTTAACTAATCACCTCCATTTGCTCTAGGGACATAAATGTTTAGATTTCTAGAATATTCATTGTCTTCTTTATCCTCTCTTTGTATTGCAGTGATAATAATGACTCTACTGTTTAACTTCCAACAGATAACTAAACTTTCATTTGCTCTTCTCCCTTGTAACATCAGCGAAGGGGGAACAGGTGATGACATTCTCACAGAATCACATTGTACTGGTTTTGGCTGGGGTGGAGTTAATTTTCTTCATAGTATCTTGTATGGGACTATATTTTAGGTCTCTGACCAAAAACAATACTGATGGTACAGGGATGTTTTATTTACTGCTGAACAATGTTTGCACAGCATCAAGGCCTTTTCTGCTTCTCACACTGCCCCACCAGAGAGTGGGCTGGAGGTGCACAAGAAGCTGGGAGGGGACACAGATGGGACAGTGTGGGAGACTGAATAGCCAGCTAATTGTCTCAAAGCTTGCTCCTTTGTGTGGAGATCTGAGAAGATCAGACAAGGTGGCTTGCAGGCTTGCTGAAGCAGCAGACCGTTCATTTGCTTATCAGACACCCAGGTGGGGCACTTGCCCACCAAGGCCTGCAGTTTGATCCCTGCCCCTGCCCAACAACAACAAAGCTAAAAGGAAAGCACACAAAATGAATGCCCAAGCGTGTGCCTTAGGCCACTTTCTCAGACCGTCTTGGGGTGGGGAACCACCAACTCCGCAGTCGACCACTGAAGACCTTGGGGAAACCACCAACTCTGTGAGCAACCACTGAAGACCCTGTGGGACTGCCAAGTCTGCAGGCAATCACTGAAGACACTGGTGACCACCAACCTCACAGGAGATCACCGAAGATGCCAGAAGCACAGACCCCCAGGATGCTGTGGATCCATGGTGGTAACTGTCTGCGCTCTTCCATCTGGACCTCTTGCTTAATTTCCTATCTTTCCTTCCTTCCTTTCCTATCAGTGCTTTCTTTCTTTCCCCCTGAACAGTAAATAAACAGGTGGACTTATGACATCTGACCTCGTTTGTGTCTTAATTTTGCTCGAAGGGATTGAACCTGAAAGGAGAGGTTGGTCTAGCCGCCCCTAGCCTCCCAGACTCGTCTGAGGTTGGCTAGAAAGCAAGGGGGCCTTCCTCTCATCTGACAAAATTGTATCCTAACAGACAGCTGACCCCAACTCACCAAAGGGATATACTAGACCATATGACATCATGCTCAACATATAAAGCTGGGGGAAGAAGAAGGAAGCGGGGGACGTTCGGAGTGATGGCGTTTGTTTTCCCAAGTAACCGTAGGAGCCCTTCTTTCCTGGAAATGGCTGAATACCTGCCTGCCAATGGGGAGTAATGAATTAATTCCTTGCTTTGCTTTGCTTGCACACGTGGCACTTGTTTTACTTATTAAACTGGCTTTATCTCAATCTATGAGTTTTTCTTGCTTTTGCCATTATTCTCTTCCTAGTCCCTATTTGAGGCGAGTCAGGGAGTGGCTGTGTGGGACTTAGCTGCCTGTCAGAGTTAAATCGCAACACACATAAATCAACTCTGTCTGTGCAGAGACTCTATAGAGACAAAAGCCTGAGTCCTGTGATGCAAGGAATAATCCACAGGTAGAGACCACACTGAAGGGAGGAGTAGGGACAATGACAAGGAAGGGAGGAAGCATGTACTTTCTGGCAGCAGATAGGACTTATCCTCCATCTGCAGCTTCAGAAGAGATATGTTGCCCTATCAATAGGTGAGGAGGAACAGGTCTCAGAATGGAATCACCAGTGTCAGCTAATGCTGAAACAAGTGTCTGCACCAAACATGGTGGCAGATGACAGTGACTGGAGACTATGTCCTGCAGGGGATGGGAGCAACCATCTTATAACCTCACTTGATGTCCTAGGAGTTTTGTTGTTTGGTGGATGCTCAGATGTGGGATGCTGCTAAGAGATGGTTAAGTTTTTTCTTGTCCTCAGGCTATTAGCTGTCGCTACTCACAATTTGCCTTGCAGCAAAGGTCAACAGCATCCTGGGTTGCAGTAGCAAGAGTATAGCCAGCAGGTTAAGAAAAATGAGCTGCCTTCTCTGTTCAGCGCTAAGCCTATATATGGAGTATTGTGTTCAGTAGTAGGTTTCCTAGTACACAACAGACACAGACATACTGGAGTGAGACCAGCAGAGACCACTTAGATCATCAGAGGTCATGTAAGGAGATGCTAAGGTAACTGGCTTTGTCAGGCTGGAGAAGAGAAAGCTAATGGGAGTTCTCATTGCTGTCTGTAGCTACCTGATATGACGCTGTAAATAAAACAAAGTGGGACTCCTTTCAAAGGTTCAGTGGTAGGACAAAAGCTGGAACACTTAAAAATCTTACTACTCATAAGAAAATACTTTGTCATGTGGGTGATCAAGCCCAGGAATGGACTGACCACCTAGATGTGGAAATTCCATGACTGAAGATATTCATGCCTCCAACCTGAACAAGGCCCTGAACACGTTAGTCTAATTCGACCAGATTTGAGGAGGACGTTAGGATTGATTACCTCTTGATGTCCCTTCCAACCTGAATTAATTTGTAATTCTATGATTCCACCTGCTTCTTTCCAAATTATACATGACTTACAGCCCTTCTCCCAAAAAATGTATCTTACATTGGAGGATGTCTCTGTGTGAGTCTGGGTTGCAGTTGCATTGTCTGTGTATAATTGTGCTACATTACAATTAAGTACGGTTGTTAGCCTAAAAAAAAAAGTTTCCATATATCTTTTAGGAGGTATTGTGTGGCTGCAATGTGGAAGTCAAAATTTATTCTTTTGTTGTCTTATAAACTAGAATGAATGAACATACAGAATACATTGTATGCTTAAATTAAAACAGACTGATCTGATTATATATCTAGTATAAAATTTTAGCCTGTAGGTTTTATTACATCCTAGCTGAAGCTAATAGTGATTGTCTCCTAGTTCACTTAAACAGGAAAGCTGCTTAAAGCATGTATGGAGTGGCTCCTTTTAACCATATTGAGAGCGCTGTCCTCTAATATTATGAGGTTTATGTTCACTGGGTAAGAAACAACTCAAATTAGGAATCTCATAAAAAAACAGATGTTCTGCTCACAGGGCTACTCAAGTCAGCAAAAAAGTAAGTACATAAATGAACATCTAATTAGGATTTTCTCCTTTACATGCATGGTTGAATCCTGCTAATACTAGGAATTAAACTGTGCTACCCCCCTCTAGCTATGTATAAAAATAAGAGTGGTCCAAAATGCAATTTTTTATTTCCCCTCTTTCAAATATTGACCTTATTATATTATATATAATTACATATATATGTATATGTATATACACAAATTTATAATATATATTAAACAAGCGGTTCCCAAGTGGTTTTTTTAAACATAACGCCCATTGGTAACTTGGAGACCAATAAAGAAATAAGATAAAATGAGCTTCTTTAATACAAAATGTCTCAAAAAATAGGGCAGGAAGCTGTTATGGAACGGTTTTCCTAAAGGTAAAATGGATTTAGGTGTTATTTCTGGAACAGTGTATCTCTATACCATTTTTAATATCAGCTAGAGATCATTCAAGTCTGGACCTAACCTACTTTCTGCTAAATAAATATCTCCCAGGATACTACTAATGCATAAATGTAAAGTGAACTTCACCATCATGATGGCCCTTTATCTCAGCAAAGTGCTTGTGTTTGTAATGATTGTAAATTGTTCCCTAAAAAGAGATTTTCATGAAACCTGTTCTCAAATCTCTTCAGCCAGAGAAAATGTTGGACTCATAGCTGTTTCATCTGGTGTTGTTTTGCATATTATCATTTGGCATGATTCTGTCCTAGCAGAGTCCAGGTTTGGAGATAGAAGGACCATTATAATTTTGATCTGATATAAACAAGAATTAGATCCATACAAACCACTTCTTCTAGCTAGCACAGTAATTGCAATATATCCTCACAATATCACTCACTGAATTTACACATACTGTGGAATATAATATCACCCATAGAAAACAAACACCTTTTCATAAACTGCCTAAAATTGAAACATTTGCAACACTTGACTTGAAAGGTCTAACAGAGGGAGAAATGGCATTAAATGTTATTGAGTAGTCCTCATGGGAGTGTGTTAAGTAGTTCACTGAACAGAAATTGCATCAGTGTTCTTCTCAAGTTTTACTAGGCGAGTCTGGCAGGGAAAGATTATGTTTCAGGTTGTGGCGCCTTCATTCATATATCTAAGTATAGGTGTCTACAAGTGAGCAGGATTTCAGATTCCCAGTTTAATTACTGAAGATCTTGTCTGTTCAGCTGGTAGAGGTTGGCAAGAGATCCAGCTCTTGGCCATGCAGAGGAGATGGTTACCTGAGTCTCATTAGGCTCCACACTCTAAGCTAACTAAGTACAGGAGGATCAATTTAGTAGATAACACATAGGTCACCAGAATAGTTGAAGCTGTTCTAGGATACCCTGTCTGTCCTGCAGATGCTGCTAAAGGAGGCACAAATCTTCTTTTGACTCTATGTCCTATCTGCTGGCACTTACACAGACCAACAGTAGTGACTCAAGGCTGGTAAAAGACCTCTGCCTGTTTGGGATGGCAGG
The DNA here is from genome assembly GCA_018403395.1 of Gorsachius goisagi. Taxonomy (NCBI): domain Eukaryota; kingdom Metazoa; phylum Chordata; class Aves; order Pelecaniformes; family Ardeidae; genus Gorsachius; species Gorsachius goisagi. The sequence goes on from BOSO01018852.1 coordinate 6,838, forward strand.
TGAAGACGATGTAGCAGGCCCTGGGACACTGCAAATAGTACTAGGTTTGCCATTTAAGTAACTGAATTTATACCAACATGCTGACAGCTGAATTTTAAGTTGTTTAACTTCAAACTGATTCCCACTTCTAACATAGAATAATTATAGACTTCCTCTCTTAAGTTAAAGTTATTTGTTTATTCAGTTTATTTTCAGGATCCCATATTTTGGTATTTGTTTCTAAATATTCTCTGATGTTTGCTGTTACTTTGTAAATTACAGAAGATTGTTTCATATTTTTCTATTTCAAAGTGATACATGGAAAATACAGCAATTAAGCATGCTCAAACATACATGTAAAATATCACAGTGGTCTTTTTCTTGTTTTGTCCTATCCTGGATTCATCATAGCTACTATGAAATACTTAGTACTGTACTAGGCAACGAAGTCATAAATGAAATTTGTGTTTCCTGTAGGCCATGTACTTTTTTTATAGTGCTAATTGGTGCACCTAACCTTGAACTCATACCCTTTAAAGGAACTTCTGTCTTAAAAACATGTCATTTTAAGTTGCCAGAATGAACTCCTGAAAACAAACACAGAACTAACTCACCTGTAACAATGAACTGAAATTTCATTAGTGGCTCTAATCTTACTCTAGAGCTACAGAGAACTCTTGAATATAAAATATGATACTGAAGACAATTTTTTTTTTTGTCTACTATGCATTTGATAGTTGCTGGTGTGTATTTAAGCAAAAAAACAACAGCTATTCATTTTTGGGGTTGCAATTTTTTTTTAAATAGTAAAATAGAACTGAAAGTGTTCCTATTAGCTAATGAGGAAGGATTTTTAGAGATGTTGAACCTTTTTTATATTAGACCAAGTATAGCTTAGTTTTTGGGCATGCAAGCCCTTCTTCAGGTTTAAAATAGAAACAGAAGCCTTCAAGCTAAATACTAGGTAAGAGCAATTCCTCTGGGTGTAACTTCATTATGTTAATCATTTAGACAATTTGAAGAAAAGGCATCTAGCACTAGTGGAGCTGAGGGAGATGTGGGTGAGATTCCTAGCTCCAGCAGGAAAGAGAGAGGCAGTTAATTATTACTTTTGATCTAGTGAGAGGAGGATGAAGGCTAGGCAAAATCAGTATGCTATCTACTGAGTCTGCAATTTTTAGTACCAAGTAGAACTATAATTTAGATCACAGGCTTTTCTTTTGAGAATACTGTGTACGTCATCTTTGGAACAGGATTTGGAGGGTAGAGTGAGGTCTCCTAGCTGTAATTATTTGAGATTCCTCTCTACTGTTTGATTAGCTTGATTTCAAACTCAGGGATTCCATTAAAGCATTTGGCACATGGAATTAAGTATGAAATAAGGACATATAAGTTTGTGAACTGAGGATTTTGTTCTGCTCTTGTTGTGGGCAAGTTGAAGCAGTAGGCAATGGAAAAGGGTGTGAAAGAACTCTTCTTGAGAAAACATTGGAAATTAAAAACTCTAGGTGAAGGATAAAATTTCGTTAGATGTTATTCAATCATGCAGGTGAGTCAGACTCCTCCAGGAAGCTCTGTTTCTTGGGTCCACTTCTAGGATTTCAGGATATGGGTTAAATGAGTATATAATAACCTGTGGCTGAGTTTTTTACTGTCTGACTATAGTGTAATTTTTGAGTGAAATTTAGAGTTCAGGCTAGCATTTAAGGTCTGTGGTAAGCACAACCGAAGTTTTATAACCCACAAAATATATATCATTACCCTGCATCCCACTGTCATTTGTCAGCCCCTCCTCTTCCATCACATCAAGTACAAAATACTTCAGAAGCTGCCATGATCTCTTACTCACTTTAAAAAGTTGATGGATAGGTCCATTTGTTCCATTGCACTAGTTTCTATAACCATCTTCCAAACAGGTAAATTAATGTGTTTAGGTGGTTTTTTTGCTGTCCTTTTCTGACTTCAGGGCTCAGTGAAGACTCACAAGTATATTTTTGCCACTACCAGAAGCCCTCAGCAGCTGTTCAGGCCACTGTTGTGATGACTATGCTGATGGTTAACATATCTTCATATCCCATTGTGCAGATCAGTATTGTATGGTTTTTAACTCCATGCCTTCTCTCTTTCTTGCTATCATGTCTTACACTGAAGTTTTAAATAAATTTTGGAGCTAGCTATTCTTTCCAATTTCATACAGTTCAGTCCTGGACATATACACTAAAATAGATTTTGATTATCAGGGTTAAACACTGTGGGAAATAGTTGGAATGATGCTATCACTGGAAGTCACTGTCACATAAATCTTTGGAGAATTTCTTCTGATTTGCTGAAGATTTTTTGCCACTGAAGGTATCCTTGAGGACTTAACAAGGAAGTTAGAAATATATGTCATGGGAAACCTGTAAAATATGAGGAGCAATATTAAAACTGTCACACCATTTCACCTGCACATTTAAGCTTTTTAAAGTCTATAGGTATTTGTGTTTAATGAACAAATGCATCACACTCCTGGAAGATCATCTACCCTATATGTAACAGTTTGATAGACTTTCTAGTGAAGGCAAGATGAGGAGAAAGAGGAAACCCTTGAAGAAAAGGGCAGATCATCTTTTGTAGTATGTTCCATCCAAAAGAAAGAATACCAAAGAAACTCAGACACAAAGTAAATACTTGACGGTACTCCAGTTTGTGACACTGTTTTTTTTTTATCCCTAATGAGTAATTTATAATGTTTGAAGTGGATAAATATGAATAAATATTTCACATGTCAGTCATCTGTATGTTATTTAAAAATATTGTTAGAAAATTATCTCACTGAGGTGAGAGCTCAGTCAAGATGCTTGATATTGTTACTGGTTTAACACATAACAGAATGAAACTGATTTGTCGAAATGAATTGGTGGGTAATGAGAGGCAGTGGGGTAGAAATTTTAATTTCCTAAAATGGCAAGTATAATTTTGCTGCCCACATGAAATTATTGTGTGTCATTTAAGGACTAATGAATCATGATAAACCAATGAATATGGTTTAATTATTTAATATTAGTTGTGGAATTATACTAAGTTTGGGAATAATACTTTTATTAGTTTTCTCTGAATAAATCCAGGAAGAAATGACTCTATTAATATCTCAGTCATAGCTATTCATTGGTAGCATAGAAAAAAGGTACAAAATACTTCCAGCTTTCTTTAATTCCCATCTACTCTGCAAATAAATGCCCTACATTTTTGCTTTACTAAAATAGTCACAATTAGTCTTGTCATACAGATCTATTTGACACTGTTGATTTTGTATTGTGTAGCTGAAAATTACAAAAAAATTAACGGCATTCACCTGTTTCAAAAGCACCAGACCACACCATGAATATTTGAGGTCGCTTTTTGTTCTCTGCTGTGCTTTCTGAAAGGGGAAAATTTATCTTGGAAGTATGCTGAATAGTTCTAAATAATTTAGGTAGCTGCAAATTGGAAAGCATGCCAGGTAACAAGCAAAGCTTACAGGATTTTTTTCCCTAGTACTTCAAAAGGTAAATTCTGGTAGGAAGTGGTGGGTAGCTGCTGATGTTTTCAGACCTGGAACAAGCACTATCATCACAGTACTGAAATCAACCATTGGATCCAATCATCTGAGTACCCAACCTGTAACCACACAAAACATCACATTAATCCCTCTTCTGGTCCTCGAAGCAAGCTTGACACCTGGAGTATGATAACAACAAGAGATTTGGTTTATCATTTATTTAGACTGCAGCTTGCAGCGATTAAGCACAGGGTTGTACAACAGAACAAGAAAAAAGCTCCAGTGACCCAACTTGTATATCCTATCCTCTTATCCCCTTTCTTGACCATCCTTTTTGTTGCCCTTTTACCTCCCTTTCTCTTTTCAAATCTCCTCCAAATAAACAACCTGCCCCTAATTATGTTTTCCCCCTTGGTCTCTATTTTGCTTCATCTGTGCACAGTCTTGGTAGTCCTGATACCATGACCTGGGTCATGGTTGCCTCTCATGATATCATAGACAGGGTTACCAAGGCACTGCTGGCCTTGCATGACTCTGTTCTCCTAAAGGCCCCAGAGGTCGCCTTCAGTTGCCTGTGAAATTCGGCTGTTCCTCATATGTTTCTCCCTTAGCCACCTCTACAATCTCTCAGATCCTCATGCTGTTACTTGTCATGTCCAGCAATTTCTCCTGTCACATTTAGTGTTTTTTTCTGAAGCTCTGACAAATTCAAACTGCATTTCAGGAGATGCAAACTTTTTACAGTGAATGGAGAACAAGTGATTACTGAATTAGTAAAACTCATTCACCTTATTCACTCATAACGGTGGAAGCTGTTTGTCCTCACATGGACTTTAAAATTGCTCTCATATTTTGAGATGGTTCCCATAAAAATAAAACCAAATTAATAACGGGTCACAGTCACGCTGTTGTGACACTCGATGTGATTTACACTGTTGAAGTTACTCCATTCTCCCTCATCCCTGTAACACTCATCATTCTGCAAGAACACTGAGATTTTCTCTGAAGTTTAACAGATAGGTATCACTCTGTTCCTGATGCTACATTCTTTGCCAGCCTTTGAGAACTTAAAGAAACTGTGAGCTGTCACAGCAGATTAATGACAGGATAGTTTTTTTTTCTTCTATTATTACTTAATATTTCAATTTGATGTGGCCTTCTTTCTGTAATCCTGCAGACAGATGATTTACAATGTTTTTATTTTTATTTATGTGACTTCTGAATGCTGTGTGATATTACAGGTTGATGATGAGAAACACCATTGTCATCTATAGAAAAATTAAATAAAAAAAAGCCTAGTATAAAATGCAAATGCTGTGAAAGTTGTTATTATTAGAAATAATAAATCACTTATTTAACATTTCTTATAATGCATTACAGACAAAGAGTGAGAAAGCTATTTGGGAATTTTTTCCTTCTTATGTTCAATCACTTTACTAAGGCTTTCTACAGGACCTAGCCCAAAGAAGATGTGTTCAGGAAATGTTGGGTGGTGTTGTTTGCAAGAGATCTTTTACTGCTATTATGGCAGTGAGATACTGAATATTGAGTCTGTCAATAATTTAAAAGAGTAGCAGTTTTGTTTCGGTGTCCAAATCATAGACACATTAACTGTTCTTAAAATCACAAAGCTCTATTTTTTGAGTGGTATTCCTGGTAAAGACAAGTCCTATGAAATACTTGGGAGAAGAGATGGACACTCATCTCACTACAACCTCCTGTCAGGTAGTTGTAGAGGGTGATAAAGTCTCCCCTCAGCCTCTCTTTCCCCAAACTAAACAACCCAGTTCCCTCAGCTGCTCCTCATAAGACTTGTCCTCCAGACCCCTCACCAGCTTCATTGCCCTTCTCTGGACATGTTCCAGCACCATAATGTCTTTCTTGTAGTGAGGGGCCCAAAACTGAACACAGTATTCAAGGTGCAGCCTCACTAATGTCAAGTACAGGGGAAGGATGACTTCCCTGCTCCTGCTGCCCACACTATTCCTGATACAATTATACTAGAATTAAATGTGTAAAGAAACTTTTTTACTACGTAAAGGAAGTCCAATGTGAAATGCACAATTATTTATCAATAATCCAAAATATTACATGATGTTGGAGGCAGTTCTTTTAAAAATGAGGCAATTGACAATGTTCAAGACTTTGCAAAAAGCTATTGTAATATAATTCTGTATTGGGCATTGCATATTACTCCACTCGCACAAACACAAATATATATATATTGATACGATATGATATGGTATTATATACACCTCAATGGAGAATTGAGGTTAATACTATTGACATCTATTTATTCACTAGAAATATATAAATAAGACCATGCAAATCCAAAGTATGAAACAACCTTTATAACTCACTATTGACTAACTTCTGAAAACAATTCTCTAAACCAGAATGCCCTCATTTTTTTTTGAACTGAATGTAGATTAAAGAAAAGCTAGAACGTACTTGGAAATTTTTGCCAAGAATGTAATTTATCAGAAAAAATAAAAGTATTGGAATTTGACACTCAGTTACAAAATTCCTGAATTTCTATAATACAGGTATTAAAAATCTGTAATATAGAAAAGCTACTACTTTACAGGCTGTAACAAAGGGAAAGTTCATATGGAACATGACGTTTCCCAGGGTTTGCTGTTAATTTAGTTTCTTATCCGCCCAAAGGGAAGTGAAGCCACTTAAAAAATATTGACTTCTAAAAACTGACAACTATATGTAGACTGCTTTCTGGGTCTGTATTAACTATTGCCAAAACAGAGTGACCTCACACTTTGTTTACTGAAGAACCTGTAGTTCTTCTCTTTGTTATTTTTTGAAAACATTAAATTCTTTACCAATTTAAGAAAGAAAATAGAAGTGTTATGAATATACTTGGAAGTAGCAATTACTGGAGTGGAATGAGAATCAGCTGATGAAGTAGAAGCAGGAAAACAAAAAGAGCAGTAAATATAGATTTTTTTTAAATTTATTTTAAGCTACATGTGAATTTGAGCATAGAATGAGAGTAGAAGCTGGCTGATGTCAAGATGTATCTACAGTTTATGTTACTCAGTGACCATACAGTGAAGGTGGAAATTTTCTTCATCTCCAGATTTATAATTAGGGGTGCCACAAGAGTTGCTGAAGGAGTTTTTTACATAACTTCACATCACCTGTGATAATGGCCACATCAGACTAAAATACGACATCAGAGTGACACAGCTTAGTAGCAGCAGAGCAAAGGCACAATCTTTCCATCAAAGTATTGAGAAATGGAAAAAGGGGACCAAACACCCTGACTTGAAATTTAGTATCTAGAGGATGGAAACACATATCTAAAAAGACTGAATGTTTTTCTGTTGCCATCATCAAAAGTGAATGACAGTGAGCTAGTAAGCACAGTAACCTCAACAGTTGGCCCTGCTATACAAACTTAAATTTCTCTGTTTGCTGTAGAAGCTAAAAATCTGTGGACAATGCAAGTATCAAAGTATCATAATGAATGAAGTAAATTCCTATACCTAAGCTGAGCCACAGCTTCCACTCTGGTTTTTGTGGGGTTTTTTTTTGGTTAATGGGGTTTTTTTGTGTGTGTTAATTTTATTTCAAATTATTGTCATGTTTAATAGATCAACTACAAGAGGCTGCTTACCCTCATAAATGAATGATATAGATCATATAGTCCTTAAGAGAGGTGCAGCAAATAATTCATAATTATGAAATCATACAAAGCATTCTGCAGCCTCACCTGACTTCAAGTACAAGTTTGATAAAATAATCAAGTGGCTTACATCATCAGGAAACTGATTACTAAATCAATTAAAAGATTGCTTAATTTATTTCTCAGCAGCTGTCCTTGGCTTTAGATTTGAGTTAATATTTTCTTTCCATTGCTCTGCTGCTACTATAGAAAGTATTGGCAGAGGACATATAGCTTATTTAATCTGCCTTTCTGATACTTAACAAAGTGGTTCTGCCACTACAGCAGATTTCAACTGATGCAATAAAAGGCTTTTCTTACACAGTCATTAAAGTTCTTTCTGGATATGGAATGGAGTCCCTTAAGAGCTGGCTATGTGATCAATCTTCAGATTCCCCATGAAACTCTTTATCTATTTGCTGATTTATCCCAAATTTACAAAATAACACAACGCCAAAAAATTGGAACAGAAAAATATCATCATGCTTCTGCTGTCTTTTCACTGTTTAAATTCTATACATTTAGCTGCCCCAAACCCAACAGCTTATTGTAGATGTAGGTTAACAGAACACTAAGCAAAACACATCAAGGTATGACTCAGTATACTATGAATCTAAAACGTTTCTAATTTTGTCTACTACAGAGGAAACTGGAAGAAACAATATTAACATGAATAAGGACAGGGCTTAACAGTAGGAGGTAAAAATGGATATGACAAAGGTTAGAGAGGTTTGCTTGTAAACAGCAATGATCAGGATCTACGGTTCCTATCTTGTATTATGGAAACAATATATATGTTCAAACCTTTGAAAACCAATCCCATTTAGTTTAAGAGTCTGAATTAAGGTTCTTAATTTCTAGAGTTGTGGGAGAACTTGAGTGCTGGTTACACCAACATCACTAGTTCCAAGCACTGTATCGTTACATGAGAATCGTTAAAATCAAGTCCAAAAATGGTCCAAAATAAGATTGACAGACAAAAAAGCATATGAACTGTAACAAACCAAATTAAAAAAAAAAAACAAAAAACATGTGAAACCTGTATTATTATAAAGTATTTGCAGGACTCACTTCTCGATCTCATGAATCCCACTTGTTACTTCTAAAAGATCATTAGCAAATTCATAACATTTCAGTACTATCTGTTCTCAAAAGGAAATAAATAAAAATGAAAATTCCTTTTGGAAAAATTTTCAAATAATTTTGGGAAATGTCCCAGATACAATCAAGCTATCAGAAATCCCAGTGACTCACAGAAGATGTCACAAAGTAAATTTCCCGGAAACTCTGCAATGGGTATTTCAGATTCCACAATGGCTCTATTGACATAACCAATACAGTAAGTTGTATTCGGGTATGCACTTGATGCCTGAGGGAGGGTTCAGGGAAGAGACAGGAAGATTAACTTTCATTGTGCTACATACATTGTAGAAAGAGACTTTTAAAGAACAATTTACTTTGGAATTATTACTTTGGCAAAATCTAGAGACACATGGTTAAAAAAGAGATGAGACATATCGAGTTCAGATATTACTATATTAAAATGAACTGAATAGTTTGGGTATTTGAAACAGAAAACCTGACCAGTAAACAAGCTAGTGTTTAAACTAAGTTTAAACTAATGCTTTTTCTCAGGCAGAGAAACAGTCTAAGGAAGCTTCATTGCCCTAGAAATATTTGAATATACTAGCTCTGTGCTGAACTCTAGGCTGAGAAGCACCAGGATGTACTCAACAGTTTTTCATGGAGGTAATGACTTGTAAATTAATATTGATATAGTTGCAGGTAAAAGATGGTCAACTCAATCGGTTCAAATCTAATAAGATCAAAGCAGTTTATAGATTTATTAATGATATGTAATTAATTGTAAATCAGTGACCTATATAATCAGGATCAATATCAACAATACAAGAAATAAACCATGACATGAGACACTTAAAAACAAGCAGTTAAATGCTAGCATTAATGAATTAAAAAAAAATTAAAAACAAACCCTAAAGTTTTGCTATGATGAAAGACATGACAGATGTCTTCAATATTTAATTGATAACTGAAACAGAGACAATAAGGAATAAACCTGACATAGAAGGTACTCTCAGTCTAGCTTACACACCTGGCTTGTCCCAAAATTGTAGGGACTTTGTCAAAACCCCAAAAGTGTTCATATTTCACAACTAGTTTGTAGAAAACTAATAGTGTTATTAAAAGGTGGTACTGTCAAGGCCAGGTTGGATGGGGTTTTGAGCAACCTCGTCTAGTGGAAGGTGTCCCTGCTCATGGCAAGGACTAGACTATTTTAAGGTTGCTTCCTACCTAAACCTTTCTATGATTCTATGATTCTATGAAAGCCTTCACAGAGGGATTCTAGCCAGCTGAGTTTAGGTACTCAGATAAAGTAGACAGGATAGCCCTTTGGACCTCTTTAAAGTCACCCAAGTCTCTCCCCACTGAATATGTGAGCTAGGTACATGTTGTGGTTTAACCCGGCTGGCAACTAAGTACCATGCAGCCACTCCCTCACTCCCCCCCTCCCTCAGTGGGATGGGGGAGAGAATTGTAGAAAAGAAAAAAAAGTAAGACCCGTGGGTTGAGATAGAGACAGTTTAATAAGAGAGAAGAATAATAATAGTAATAATAATAATAGTAAAAGAATATACAGAATATACAAAACAAGTGATGCACAATGCA
>BOSO01018852.1:16888-48837 GCA_018403395.1 Gorsachius goisagi
TGTTATCAACATTCTTCTAGTGCTAAATCCAAAGCACAGTGCTATGCTAGCTTCTGTGAAGAAAATTAACTCTGTCCCAGCTGAAACCAGGACAGTACATAACTTCAGTCAAAAACTTAGGAGTCTGAGTTAGGTAGTGCAGATTATGCTCAATATTCTTAACAGTAACATCATTCCCATCAAACAAGTTATTATGTAAGATTGATAGGATAACCTTTTAGATAATATTCCTGATTGTGCTTTCTTGGATTTTATTTTTCCTGGGAGTAGGGGAAGGATTGCCAACAAATAGAAGTATACAGTTAAATAGGAATTAGTTATAATACCATGATCAATTTTTATGTCTGATCAAAGTGGACGATCACATTGGTGGTGTCTTTTAGTCTTGTAAATCCATAAACTAACATAATTTTAGGGAAATTCAGAATAGCTATAAGATTAAGGGCATGAATAGCTGATTTGTGTGACTGTTACCCCATTTTCTTTTATAATAATAAATTTAGGTATACATACCACTATGTAATGGACAGTGGCATCCACTAGAAAAATGCCCTTTTATACCTACATAATATAAAACTTTAGTTCTAAAGAATAGTTTCTATTGCTTGCATTTGGTTTTCAGTAATAAAATCTGCCCTGTATGTATAACTTCATTATACCTAAAGAGCTGCTCTGTATTATATAACAATTCTGTATTTCCACATTTGGGTAAACACTGAATAAATTAAATTCACTTAAGATATAAAACAGGTTTACATAATTTAAGTAGAGTTTAGATACATAATTAACAGAACAGTCCAAATATTTCTTATAAGATACAGGTATGCAATGTTCACTAGAAAAAAAAACCACAAGTTTTTTTCACATAAGGTTATTGCACATGCTATGAAACATGAGAGCATGACTCTTGTTCGGTGGCATTTGGGATTCAAAAAACAGGACTAGACTGGACGTATATGAAGAAAGAGGTGACCTGTCATCAGCAGCAAGTTTCTGTTGCCTTAATGTTGTGCTACTTGAGATTGCTTTTTTGGCTATGTAGCTTGGCCTTTAACTTTCCTTCTAGAAAGGCAGAGCTGTCACATGACATAACCACCAGGTGTGTTACTCAAGTGCTCTGGGTTTTCTCAAACTGCATTGGGTAACTATCTGTACAAGATTGCATTAGATGCATTGTCTCCATGAGGTCAAGCTCAGCGTGCTCCAGTGCCCTTAACCATCCACAGTGGCAACAGATGCTTATTTTTTAAGCACTGATTTGCTTCCTTGGCATTGGCATTGGCATTGTTAACCTTATTTGAAAACACACATAGAAATATCTTTACTTAAAAGTACTTACAGGAATTTAGCCATTAAAAATGTAAATCCAGGATTCTTCCCAAACTAAAGGAGTGGGGGCTGGGTGGAGGAAGAAGATTAGAAGAAGATTTTACCACCAACCTAAAGAATACAGTCAGGAGGAGGAAAATGAAAATCTCATTTTCCTGTGAAGGTGGATGAGAATATGTGTCTTATTGGAAATGAAGGAGAAAAAAAAAAAAAGATTGGGCCTTTAGTGTGTTACCCAGTTCTTAGGTTTGGATTTGAAAAAATTCCAACAAAGAAATGCCTAGATTTAAGGTTTCTAGTCATCTAGAGTTGAACCTTTTGCACTATGCATAGGATATTTTATGCTGCCTTTTTTGAAAGAAAAGGTTGGTCTAGTCTTCTCTTGCACTGTGGCAGAGCCAGTCTTTGGTCTGCAATCAGCCAATTCTATTTCTATTCCAAGAACCTATTTCAACCTATTACAACAGTCTTTCCAAGTTAATAGAGTCATCCCTGGTGCATTGGGGTGGAAATCAGCTCATATATTAAGGCTTTTAAACAGAGATTTCTGAATGCATGTGTCAGCATCCAACTAGATATTTGATTGAATTTCCTAGACATAGATATCTAGTGCAGTATGAAATATCTTAAGATATCCAAGAAATCCACAGAAGACTGGCAAATGATGGCGGTTATCCAGTGCTATTCTTGTGCACGTGTGGAATGAAAGTGGAAGCTCAGCTGATATTCCGGATATCTCAAAAAAAGCTGGAAAACTGTTAGGTAACAATTACACATAAATTTCTACCTTAGAATAAGCTGAATAACATTCTCTGTTCCATCACCTGTGCTCAGTGGTAATCTGCTCATCTGAACCCTACAAGTATTGGCTCTTCTATACAAGTTTAAACCTACTTATGCAAAGACCTTATATTTAGAAACCTACAATTAGATGTGATTTTTATCCCACCTGTCTTGATAGGTATCTAGTCTTTCCTGGTGCATTTTGAAAATTCCCGTATTCATCTCCACAAAGAATAACTGTTTGAAATATAGCTCTGTAGTTAACAATATCATTGTGATTCCATTCTAAATATCAACATTTTTGTTCTATTCTTTCTTTGAAAATAAAAGAAAAATAGAAAAACCTGAGGTTATTTTTCCCATATATTTTGACACATAAAATTTTATTTGCCATAAAATTTCAGTTCTAATTTATCCCTGTGTAACCTACAAATGATGTTTATTTTTCTTATATTTATTTTGGTTAGAGCAGCAGAATTAGACAATATCTCTAAAAATAAAATAGTAATAGCTACATAATCTTCCATATTATTCAGACCCTACACTATCTAGAGTATAATGTATTGATTGATTACCTACAAAAGAATATTCCAAGTTGTTAGTAGAAAATATGCCAGATTGATTTGTGTGTTCTATCATTTTATAAAATAACAGCAAAAACAAGGTGCTACATTGAAAACATTTTCAATAAACTATTTGCTTTTCCCATTATTTTAGCAACGGCAGTTATGGATATGAAAGCTGATGTTGGAATTTTATTTTACAAAAAGAAAATACTGCAATCTAGCACCCAGTTTATGAAATATTGTCCCTATCTTTTCATTATTTGTATATGAAGTATTAAAATGTAATGCAAAATTATCTTGCTACTGGTTGAAAGAATATCTGTCTGTAGCAGCTAATACATTTTAAAGAGTTCTCAAAAAGTTCATCCATCTTAAAGGGCAGCATATTCATAACCTGATCCAAAGTTCTTGTGCTGTTCTATCCAAAGGTTATCTCATCAGGAAATTGAAAATTCTCCATTCAGGCACATTTTGTTTATTTTCCTGCAACGTCCTTTTAATTCATTTTTTCTCTTCCCTCGGCATTGATAAAGGATAAGATGTAGGCTGTTGCTAGTCAGAGACATAAATAAGTTAAGAGAGGCCAAAGATAACTTCCATAAGGCTAACGATTTATTCCATACAGACATTTTCCCATATGTTTTATTGCATGTTTTATTTTTTCTTGCACATGCTTTCCATATGGCAGTAACTCCTCTCAAAACCTGTTCCACTCTTTCAGTAACATCCGAGGTTTTTGAAGAATGAAGAAGTGGGTCTACAGTTAAGATTTTTGTAATTATGATTCTGTGAGGACTGAAACTGATGATGAGAGTGCTTATTTTGCAGCATAAAAAACAAAAAAAAAGTGATACTTTAGATTTATTGCCATTCAGGTAATACATCAGATTACAGTCTTCATTACTCAAAGCATTCAAGTACATGGTCAAGATCAAAATGCAGTTTGAAAAAGGTAGTTCATTTGTGGTAGTAAATGAACGACAGGGACAGAAAAAGAAAATGAAAACATCCAGAAATACATACTTATATCAATCACTAAAGCTAGTTGAAATATGTCTCTCTTTTATCAAGACGTTAAGATGGCTATCATCCTCTTTGAATATCAAGTCCTTTACTTTTTGCTTCACTTTCTGAAATTCCTACTACATTTACAACTTCCTTGTGTTGCATTTTCTGATCCTGCATCAGCCTGTTATGCTGCCTCAAAGACTGCAAAATCTCAACATATCCTTACATGTATATCGTAACAATCATGAATGAATTGCCTTGAAGGAACAAATCATGCCTATCTTTCCCATTTAGTATAAGGTAACTTAGACAAATGGCTTCAATTATATCCGTACTTCTTGATGACTAAAGTTTAGGCAAGATGAATTCTACATGTATTCCACAACAAGAGTAAAATTCTGGAGAACTCTGAAGTATTACATGAAAGCACTTTTTGCCCCACTTTTTGTTTAACATCCAAAATCTTAAGATTAAAACAAACAACCAAAAAACCTAATTGCAATGAACTGTAATATCAAAACAAACACATAAAAAGAAATACCTCTTTGTCTTCCAGATTGTTAGCCTTCTGTGAACTGAAAGTACTTTGGAGATGCAGCCAGAAATAATAGAATACTAATTTTAAAGATAAACAAGCACTGCAACCTGAAAATTATGTCTAAAAGGATATGAATGCAGAAGCTGTGACTACAAGGGAAAAGGAGTTAAAACAAATAAACAAAACTAGTTCAAAATATCTTGAGGTTTAATATTTTGATATTTGCTACAGTAATCTCTTTTCTAGCAAGAAATAAACCAAATTAATGAAACAGCTACACATACTATAACTATTCCTTATAGTATCAGAAGAGATCAACTTTGTGAAACATATCTTTGGGATAAAAACCCTTGTTTTTTCCTGTACCAGATGTATTTACTCCTCTGACAACCATAAATTCTTGTTCAGGCCTTTAATAAGCCACATGATGTATGTTGAGAAGAATCATGATCTGAGTGACTTGCTAATGGATTAAACTATTTTTTTCAGGTATAAAACATTTTCACATAAGATCAATCACATTGCTCGTATTCAATAATTGCATTGTAGTATTCCTGTTATAAAATCAATACTATTACTCAATTTCTGGTCCTCTTTAATTATTCAGACTTTAAGAATAAATTATATTATGCATTATTCTTGAAGTCATATGAAGGAATAATTGACCGACACTGATATAATAGAATGCTATCAATATTTTAATTTTAAATAGAATTATGCTTCAAATTACATTCATCAATTGAAACACAGGAGAATAATTCTTAAATTATTTTAAATAAAAATGGATCATATTAACTGTCACATATAAGGGACAATTCCAAATAACCACTTTTAGTTTTGTACTCTATCTACATGTCTACACCGGGAATACTGAGAATTCCACATGGGGAAATTTTAGCATACATAAAATGTCTCACTCACTCATTGCACCATCTTATGCAAAGGCAGGCCAGAAGCAGAAACAAGAACTTGCTTCGCTTAGTAAATCTCCACTGATGCGCCATCTTTTGGGAAGAGAGGTACTTCAGTCTCTGGTGAGGAAATCATTGGCACAAAAATGTAATCTGGGCAGAGTAGCTAACTGCCTGGTGAATTCCTGTCCCTTTCTTACTTGATGAAGCAGTGGAATGTTGTGTCATCTCTTAATCACCATGAAACTTTGAATTTTATCCTTGATGTTCATGATTAGGAATCTCTCTAAAATTGGGAATAGTCTGCAGGTACTGGCCAGTGATGTTTCTTCCCTAAATGATTACTGCAGAGTTTGAGGAAGCATTTCAGCATTTGACATATTTTTCTCTTGGCTGGGTGGATGGGTGGGGGGGTGGGGGGATTGTCTTCAGTGGTTAGCATGTCTTTGATAGGGTGGTTTCTTGCTGAATTTTGTCATTCACACAATCTCAAGACAGAATGGTTCTTTCGTTCCATTTGAGGGATATCTGGATCCTGGCAACGAAGGGGACAATCTGTCATATAAGTGTGATTGCCTTTTTCTTTATTGATGTTTCTTTTTACGCTCTACTGAAATACTACTTTGTTTCTGTGAAGAAAATAAATTTAAACTTCATCTGACATAGGTCTCTTTCCTTCATTTCTTGGCTAAGCTTCTCCTGTGTCTTGAGTAATTTATAAAATTCTGGTGAATCTGAAAGCAAAGTGAAGTGACAAAAACTTGCCTTACATGAATGTCTGATAGGAAAACAAAACGGTCTATAGTCATTCTATAGATTTGTCTTACAGTAGTTTTTTACAGTCTTTTTATGTCCATGTCACATGAATTTTAACTGGATCAGGTATTTCTGAAGATACTTTTAAAATTATCTCCTACTATTTGCTTCTTTGGTTGTTTGTTTGTTTTTTTGTTTTTTTTGTTTTTTTTTTTTTTTTAAAGATTATGTCAGATTTACTTAGTAAAATGCTTTCCACTACGTGGTGGGTTAGTATTGGCTGACAGCCAAACTCATACGCTGCTGCTCAGTCGGGATGGGGGAGATCATAGGAAAAAAGCAGGAATGAGAAAGCTCCTGGGTTGAGATAAATACAGAGACTTTGCTTATTCTATCGGGTGTAGTTTACCAGGTCTGTCAGTGAGGGGAACTGCAGAGGTGGTGTCTGCAAGGAAAGGTCAGGGGCTGATCTGTGCTGGACACAGCCAGTTCCAGCTACCTCTGCAATAGACCCACTGCAGCCAAAGCTGAGCCCATCAACAAAGCTGGTGGTGCCTCTGAGAAAACATATCCAAGAAAGGCCAAAATACTGTAAAGAAAGTGTAAAGAGTAAGGGAAAAAAAATCCTGCATCAGAGAAGAAGGACGGGGAGGATGTGCTCCAGGTGCTGGAGCAGATATTCTCTGGCAGCCCATAGATAGAGAGGACCCACACTGTAGCAGGGGAAAAGTGAAGGAGGAAGGGGTGAGGAACTTTTATGAACTGACTATAACTCCCCATTTCCTGTCTCCCTGGTGCTGCCTGGGGAAAAGGGAGAGAGAAGATTCAGGAATGAAGGACTGAAGCTGAGCCTGGGAAAAAGGAGGTGGAGGGGAGAAGGTGTTAGTTTATTTTCTCTTTGTTTCTCACTGTCCAACTCTATTTTAATTGTCAATTAATTAAATTAATTTTCCCCAAGTGTAGTGTATGCTGCCGATGATAGTAATTGGTAAGTGATTTCCTTGCCTTTATCTTGATCCATGAACAACTCCATCTTATTTTCCCTGTCATCCTGTCTGGATGGGTGCACTGCCTGTGTGCAGTAGTTTTGCCCTTGCTTAAATATGCTTTTTCAGAGATACCACCATCTTGGCTGAGGGGCTCAGCTGTGCCCTGTGTTGGGTCTGTTGGAACTGGCTGGAACTGTCTGTGTCTGGCATGGCACAGCCCCAGCATCTCATCACAGAGGCCACCCCTAAAGCCTCCCTTCTTACTTTACCTGGGAACCAGCACCCAATAAGCACTTATGACAGTTGTGCAGCTGAGAATAAGAGACGTAGCTGTATTGTAAATGCAGACGTTTTACAAGAGTCATTGTCTCAGTTTTTCTAGAGGTAAATTTTCCATTTTGGGGGTAGAATTTTGTCTGTACTACTGTAAAAATTAAATACAGGTTAGTCCATGCCCATTAGTGCCTGGGTGAACTACATGTTGGTTAACAGCTAATATTTGAATGTTTCAAAAGACTGAAGCAGAATTTTGTGCAAGAGACTTGCTGGTTTTCATATTCACCAGTGTTGTGCACTACTCTTAAACTGATTAGATGCTTTCCCCAATTATTTTCTTTCTATCTGCTTATATGTGACCCATATGTTAGTTGCAATACAAGCTCCACAGTTGTGTTCTGATTAAAACTAGGTAACACTTTGGAAAATGTTAATTAAAACCTCATTCTTTAAACAAACAAACAACAACAACAAAAAATCCTTGGTTTGGAAACATTGCTAGAATTATTTCATTTGGCTTTATCATTTTGCCTCAGGCCTAAATGGAGATTTCTATTCACCTTTATGTAATTTCTAACATAGTTTGGTTTTTTTTTTTATATTTCGTTTAAAGTTGATACTGAAAAAGATCCATGTTTTTGTAGATTGTCATGTTATCCATGGTGATAAGTCACTAGTCAGAAACATGTAGCTGTTTGAAGTCTGTCCATTTTGTTTGTTAAGCTAAAGAAAAAATAGCATCTTCAATGAAAAAATCAGAAACAGTTTTTGGAGAAGAGTTTGCCATTATCACATACTCTATGGTCCTGGCTTAGCTGCTGCATGAGGTAGACAGCAATTATTTAATTCCATCTGGCTCCATGCTGTAGGCTTTACTTTCTCCACCAATTCCCATTTTGCAAAAGAAACAAGAAATAAAAAAGAATTCTGTTTCCCTATCAAGGAAAAGTAAAGCGGCTTTTTCTGCTTCTGCAGGTTTAATTTGTTGCATCATCATTCCTCATAGCGACTGAGAGATGTTAGTGGGACTAGGACACTGACACATGTAGCTGTTTACAAGAGCCATTTTTATGAGGCTTTTTAGAAGATAAAAAAAAGCAAGAAAGGAAGAGTTCTGGCTTCACAAAATGAAAAGCTGGCATTGTACAGGTTTGAATTCCAAGAACTGAGGTAAGTGAAATAGGGAAATTTCACTCAGCAATAGAACATTCTGATGAAGACTACTATTCTAATTAATAACAGTCAAATAATCTTAATGGTTGTAAAAACACTTTTGATGAGGGAAATAGCATACCCACATTTAGTCTAGAATTATGCCACTTTTCTTCGGTTAACCATAATGTTAGCAGACCTCAGTTTAGAGTCCATCAGCTCATTCTTTAGGAAATTTAGTTTGCTCAGCTATGTGTTAGGTGGAAAAAAGAGCTATGAGAGAAAGGCAAAAACAGAATAAAGAAGATGGGAAAAGATATTTCCTTTTACACTGCATTCACTTTGTCAGAATCTCCTTTATTAGTAGTTGCAGAACGATGAGTAAGCATGAACACTACCTCTCCCATCTTGTCTTTTTTATTAGTTCTGGTTTTGGAGACTTTCTATTGTAGTAGATTGTTGTAGGATTTTAGTCACTTAAATTAAATAGAATTTGTTTACTGTGATTTATGTCATCTTACCAAAGGTGTCTTAAGTGCAACAAAACCGGTTAATTTTAGATGCCAGAGTCTTTTTGTCATACCTAGCTAAGGAGAAAAATTCAATTTGATGACAACCCTTAGTCCCAAGCTAATAAAAATTTCCCCTGAAGATCTATTCTAAATTATATGGTGAGTTGTCTTATGTTAAGCATTGACTAGTTAAATAAAAGGTTTAAAAGTTCAGGCTAGATAATTACATGCAATTTTAAGGCCTTTTCTGTGTTTAAAAGGCTAGAGAATAATAGGTTTTATTACACTATTGGAGGAACACAGTATTTTATAAGAAGTAGGATTCTAATTTAAACAACTTTCTAACTTTTCAAAGAATTGAGTAGTTGTATTTCAGTTACACAGTTGGACAAAGATCCTTCAGGAGTTTTATTTTGTCAGAACACATTTTCTACTACCATAAACAGTGTATTGTCTATCTTAATTTAAAACTATTACAGTTTTCTGCCACTGAAATGCTTGAGGAAATTTATCAAAATCTTGCCATGCAGAAGTAAAAAAAAAGAAACATTGTCTTCATGGGATAAAAAGTTCTTTTGTTCTTCACTGTAGATTTCTTTGGACATTTAAGTTCATTATGACTTCATTTGGCACTTCAATTAGAAGTACTGGACTTTAGTCAAAAGATACTGTTACATTCAATTTGCTGTCATGTAGACAGAAGAAAAAAACTAAAAATCTGAAAAATCCAGCAGCTTCTGAATCATTTTCTCCTTGTCAGTGAGCAAGTAGATCTATTTACTTACATACGTAGCCTTCTTGCATTTTGCTTCCATGACCTTTTTTCTCAACTCAACTATGTTTATCCTCCGTTAGTCCAAAACTGGTTTATTGAATATTAAACTGAATTAATGAAGCACTAGTCATCCTTTTTACAAGAAACCCTTTTCTATTGAATTATTTTATTTCTACTGAATTAAAATTCTCATCTCTACTGGAGAAGAAAAACCATGAGCACAAATGCAATTACTCTTTAAATGAAAGGAGATAGATTGTGAGAAAAATTGTCATGTTCTATTAAGAAAGAATATCTTTGTTAAGGATGGGCCCTCCAGTGAATTTTCCCACCTTTGGGTTTGGTTTTAGTATCCCCTTCCTTTGTCTCACCTGACTGCAAGATACTGTCCCTACATCAGCTGGCCAACATGTTTCTGTACCCATGTCCAAACTAGACCAGGGAACTGAACCAGCCAAAGGAAAAAAAAAAAACCAAAGACAAAACACAGAAAGCAAACCATGTGATAGTGACAGCTTTGACAGTTTCCTGATCTAGTTCAGTATGTGCTTGCACCAAAAATTTTGCTGGAAAAGTGGAAGATGCATTAGAAGGGCAAAAATAAGCAACCAGTAGAAAACTAAAGGCTTCAGTCCCTGAAATCAGTGTTACCCCCAAAGACCTTCATGTCTTGGAGCTGTACCATCAATACAGACATTGCTATATTCCCTTTTACCTGCATCTTGCTATTCCACTTTCTGTTTTCATCGTGAGCCCAGAGAATAATGATTAAACACCACTCTCTTTGCAAACATCCTTTTTGTTCTAAACTAAGCACACATTTTGTTTAAATGGTTGAATTTACAACACAATTTGAACTTGAAACACTTACTTCCAATCTGTAATCAGTTTGATTTGCTGCTTCTGTTTCAGATCTGGAGAGGAACTTTTGTTTTGGCAGCTGAGCTATTTTTTTTTCCACCTATACCCACTGATTAAAATTAGAATTTCTTCCTATTTATGAAACAAAAAATCTCTTTCTAGAATTTCTATGCTCAGAGACATCTAAGGAATTTCTAGGGAAAAAAGAATTTCTTATTTAATAATTTGATCAACTCAACAGAAAGATAACATTTAGTTCTTGCTAACAGCAAATATATAATAAACAAGTAAAAAAATATGCAAAGTATCATATCCTGTATAGCTACAATTGAAATAAAGTCAATCATAAAGTTGGGACTGATTTCAGTAACCTAATTTTTTGTGTACATGTATATACATACTCTAAAATACAGTCACACATATTATACACACAATCTAAAATATATGTGTATATAAGAATTATTTTAACTATATTATTTTATATGCACAGTTTTTCAGAGAATAATTTTTCTTCTTTGAAAGTCATTCTCTTGTACAGCGAGCCCATCCTGCTAGGGTTCTATCGTTATAAACATTTTTTTCCAAAATGCTGACTAAAAAATTAATTAAACATGGCTACTATTTTTAGACATAATAATCTATCTGTGACTAAATGTACTTCTTGATGAAAGATATTTTCGCAACTTGATATCAGGTCTGGAGCCCTCCACCCTAGTGATCTTTGCACTTACAGCTTGTTTGTGTGTGAGTGTGTCTGTATGTCCAGGAGCACCTGCATGACAACATAGAGCTTTTCCCGCTCACTAAAGCTTAAAACTGCTTCCAATTTTATGATTTTGATTTATTTAAAATAATCTATATCACTCATTCTTACAACAGAGGGGTCTAAGATTTACCCTAAAATTACAAATGCATCTTCTATTTTCTTCTGCATTTTCATTCATTAAGAGTGAGAAGTGGTCAGAGACCTAAGAAAGTTCTGAAAAGACCTCCATGGAGCCAATGAGACACCAGTGTGATGCTGTGGGTCATTGTGTTCCACACCTATGATAAGGCTACTCCAAATAAAATAGATGGACATTCAATAACCTTAAACTTAAGATCCTTGTCTTCAGTACTTCTTTAATTCTGTATTGTTTGGATTAATTCCTAATGCTTTACTGTTAGTTTTTTATGGTACTTTAACATTTGAATGTGAAAAAAAAATCTGAAATACTTACTAGAAAAGATATCTTTCTATCAAAGCAATTAAAAAATGTCCTAAGTAAAACTTCCTCAGGTACTCTGCTTATTAAATAGTAACTGACAGGTAAATACAAAGTACAGTTCTCAGACTTATTCAAGTTGTAAGTCTGTTCAGTAGAACAGATAGGGACAAGAAGTGATTAATGCATATATTCTAATATATTTAAAGAACTATGGTTACATGCAGAAATACTCCATCCAGCTTCTGCATTTTCTACCTACCACAGCAGCCACCCAAGCAGAGAGGTATAATCTGAAAAAAGAACATAATTTATTAGAGTAATACAAGGCAGCACAGCATTTCATAACAAAAACCTTCAAGCAACAAGAACTCCTAACAGTAATATATTTTTCTTAGGTTTTGTATTCAAACATTACCTCCAGAATCTAACTGAACACTGAGAAGTATTCTCATTAAATGCAATTTACCTGAAATGAACTAATTATTTCCATGTCTTAATTTTGTGGGGTTTGTGCAGTACGTAACTCACAATTGAAAACTGCTTTCAGTATGTTTCTGCAGGACAACCAGGGGATCAAGTCCAGCCAGCATGGTTTCATGAAAGGCAGGTCCTGCCTGACCAACCTGATTTCCCTCTATGACCAGGTGTCCCATCTGGTGGATGAGGGAAAGGCTGCGGATGTTCTCTACCTGGACTTCAACAAAGCCTTTGACACTGTCTCCCACAGCATTCTCCTAGAGAAGCTGGAGGCTCATGGCTTAGACAGGTGTAGTCTTCAGCAGGGTAAAAATAAAACTGGCTGGATGTCTGAGTGCAGAGAGTAGTGGTGAATGGAATTAAATCCAGTTGGAGGCCAGTCACAATTGGTGTTTTCTAGGGATCAGGTTTTGGAAGAGTTATGTTTAATATCTTTAAACAATGATACGGACAAGGGGATTGATTGCACCCTCAGAAAGTTTGTAGATGACACCAAGTTGGGTGGGAGTGTCAAGTTGCTCAAGGGGAGGAGGGCTCTGCAGAGGGATCTGGACAGGCTGGATCAATGGGCCAAGGTCAATTGTATGAGGTTCAACAAAGCTAAGTGCTGGTTCCTGCACTTGGGTCACAACAACCCCATGCAATGCTACAGGTTTGGGGAAGAGTGGCTGGAAAGCTAGCTGCCCAGAGGAAAAGGACCTGGAGGTGCTGGTTGACAGCCAAATGAATATGAGCCATCAGTGTGCCCAAGTGGCCAAGAACACCAATGGCATCCAGGCTTGTAACAGGAACAGTGTGGTCAGCAGGACTAGGGAAGTCATCCTTCCCCTGTACTCTGCACTGGTGAGGCCACACCTTGAGTACTGGGTTCAGTTTTGGGCCCCCACTACAGGAAAGACATTGAGGCACTGGAACATGTCCAAAGAAAAGCAACAAAGCTGGTGAAGGGTCTGGAACACAAGTCCGGTGAGGAGCAGCTGAGGGAAGTGGGGTTGTTTAGCCTGGAGGAGACTGAGGGGAGACCTTAGCGGTGTCTACAACTACCTGAAAGGAGGTTGTAGTGAGGTGGGGGTCAGTCTCTTCTCCCTTGTAACAGGCGACAGAATGAGTGGAAATGGCCTCAAGTTGCGCCAGGGCAGATTTAGGTTAGACATTAGGAAAGATTTCTTCACCAAAAGGGTTGTCAAGCATCGGAATGGGCTGCCCAGGGAAGTGGTGTAGTCCCCATCCCTGGAGGTATTTAAAAGATGGGTAGACAAGGTGCTTAGGGACAGGGTTTAGTGGTGGGATGGCAGGGTTAGGTTAATGGTTGGATTTGATGATCTTAAAGGTCTTTTCCAACCTAACCGATTCTATGATTCTATAAAGAATACCACACATTTTACATGTCAGCATATAGCATTTCCTTGATGACCTACTACTTAGAACTAAATATATGTTTTATTTACACTCTCGAAACACCTCTTTTTTGGTCCTCAAAGATTCATAATTATTTGTATAATTACTCAGGCACATTATTCTGTCTTTAAATTGTGTGACTAATGTGAATAGTGTCTGTGAATATGATAAACTATAGGATCTTAAAATTATTATCAAAGTTAAATATAGAGTCTGTCAGGCTTAATTGAGGAAAAGAACAGATGAAACACAGCCTTTTGGGAAGACTATTTCACCATCAACAGTCTGTTTACCTACTGAAAAATCATTCTCTACCTGGATACTTTGCAAGTATATATCCACCAAGATCTAAAATATTTATATTTTCCTTATGTACACACTAGGCTTATCACATAATTTTGATATGTTAAGTCTCTAGTATTCAGAAAATAATAATAAAAAAAAGCATTTAACAACTCTGTGAAGTCAATTTTCATTAAGGGAATTCAGACATCTTAGTGCTGTGTTCTCAGTCATCGTAGAAAGGTCACCCCAGATGGTGCAGATGATGCACATGGCAAACAGGAAAGCAGGCAGAAAGCATGTTTGAAGATAAGAGAAGTAACACCTCGTTGGTAAGTCTGAATGGTGTAAAAAACACTACCTTAAAAATTATTATGCCAGATTATTACATTGCAAATTGACTGCTTTCTTATTTGGGCTATAGGAGATATGTTAGTTCAGAGCAGACTTTACACAATGGTTAGAATTCAGGGAAATGCAGCAGCATTACTAGAAACTGGCAGTGAGTAGAGATATTGTCTGAGTGGGATATCACAGGGTAATGGTCAGGGTGAAAACATAACAGCTGTGTTTTGCTTTGAATGGAGGAGGATCTGAAATGTAAATATATAAATATTACTCACTACATTTCTGTTAAACTCTAATGTGAATTATACAGGTGCCCTAGAGCCTTATAACCATCTGGGTACTATGCTAGCTTGACAGGCTATGGACAGAAACAACAGTCCTGCCAAGAAAAATATCTGAAAGCAATCTGTGTTTCACCAACCCGAAAAAATAGCATAGCTTATTTTTCAAGTGCAATCTTCAGTTCATTATAACATTCTGTCGCTTAATAATATTATCTGACTCAATGTAAAGCAACCAATTAAAGAAACTAGTTAGCAGTCCTGAGTACATCAGCTTCAGGCAGTAATTTGTCCTAGAAATCAGATAGAAATTGATGTAAACTGATATGTACACAACTGCATCTCCTCTACTGATTATTCTTTTTGCTCCCCATTCCCTGTCTCTAAAGATCAGGTGGAGCATGGTCACCATTTTTATTTTCTGTTTGACTCAAATGCATCTCTTCTAAACCATTTTCATTTTCAGGAATGGAATATGTGCCTTAAGTCTGTCAGCATAATTCTTGCCTGGTATAAACTGCCATAGTTACACCAGTTTAGAGCTTGCTTCTCTGTCTTTCTCTCACCTCTTTGTATATGATTGTTTGCTGTTATGACCCTTCTGTCATTTCATTTCTGCCATGATGAAATCCAAGTATCTTTCTGAAGGGCATGTCCTTCTCTGCAAGCAACACAAGCTCAAGTGTTTTGGCCCTGTAACGAGGTACATCATTATTAATTACACTTTATACAATCCTGTCTGTGTCTTGATCATTATGAACATTCAGGATAATTAGGTCCCTGCCTAAAAATAATTTTTTTATATATAAATCTTACAGATATTTCAGAAAAGCATATCTATCTTTACAGAGGGGACAGAGGCAGCCAACTGAAAAGACAATGACCAGATATCTTTTAGAATAGTAGCTAATTCCATCATGTACAAATAAAAGCATTTCATTTTTCTTGGAGGCTATCTAAATAAGAAATCTGAACCTTTGAATTTTAATAGCAAATTTGTACATTTTCAGGGTCCCCTTGGACTATTTTTAGCATTTTCACAGCAAGTTTTCCTCATGCTTCAATAGGAATTTTGGGTCCTAAAGAATTGAGAGTATCTCTACTATAAATAAATAACTAGAGAGTATCTCTACTATAAAAAACTATAATAAAGTCCCCACAGTCCTGCTAAATTAAGTCAATATGAATTATTCCAATTCATTCTGTAGATCAAGCCCAAGGCTCTGTTTACTCATGTTTCTGAAAATTAGATGCAATTTATAACAATGCCATTCCTTTTATCTTGTCAAAGTTCCTTTTTTATGTCCACTGCATTCTACTTTGTATCTTGCTTCCCAGTATTAACTCATCATTACTTTTCTTTTTTGTGCCTGGAAACAATGAAGGAAATGTGTTCTCAGAGCTGGAGCAGCACAGCTATGCAGGAGAAAGAAATGGAAATTTTAGAGTCCACGTAATGGCAATTAATATATAATGAATACCATGACCACAAAGTGTAGACCTGCTCTAAAACTTCCTTTTGAAAGGTGCATAATGGCATTATCTTTTCATATCTGAAATAACAAAGGGGAAACTGCGTTGATTTCGCTGCTGGATGGATACAGCACATCTTCAATTCTATCTTTTGCAGTTCGTGTTCTAGTCATAGTTAGATGGATTCTATTAATCTTTCCAGTAGGTATTTTTCTCTACTTTGTCTACTATTGTATCTCTTGTCTGACATCACTTTTCAAGACTATCCACTGCACTATCTTTTCTCCATCCTATTGGCAGCCTGCCGTGCTGTATTCCTGTAGGAATTTTTTATTTGTCCTCTTTATTTTTCTTTTTTATTTCTCCACATTTTACTTATTGCAATGGGTCTACTTTTCCTTTTTTTCCTGTGCTTTGTGTATATTACATCTAAATTTTGTTGTTATCTTTTATTTCCTGTTTCATGGCAGCATGTAGTAAGCAAGATTCCAGTTGCATTTTCTTGGGTTTCTAACAGCTGCCACTGGATGACACACATTATACCAGAAAACAGTAGCTTTCTCAGATTTCCCCTCATTCTCATGTCTTCTTCCCTCACACTTAAAAATATTTGATGCAAGTCCCATTTGGTTGAGGCTATATAACTTCCATATTACAAGACACGGACCAGTTTTTACACATATTAAATATTCACAACACTGTAGACACATAATGCTAATAAGTGACTTAAATGTCCCTTCTTATTAGCAATATAGAAGAACATTCAGTAGATTTTCTGCAAGTATTGCAACATCTGCAACAGTAGAGCTGATACCAATACTTTGATTTGAGGATGAAGCTGATTTGCTGAAAACACAATTAAATTGCAGTACACAGTTGAGACAAGTCATAACTGGAGACCCGAAGTTACAATCAATTATGTACCGTTCAGAACTGAAGTACTGAATAAATCAATGTAGATAAACAGAATACTGCTAAGTAGAAGCAACGCTTTAAAAAGCAAGACTTTTAAAGACATGTAGAAAAAGGGGTTTATTATCATTCTTTGTAATGTTTGCTGATGTCCTTACCTTGGTTTTAATTTATTTTAATTCTTCTTTTAAAATTGGTGTTTGAAAATGATGAGCAACTTTCCACAGGATTTACTGATTCCTTATCTCTACTGACAATAGTATCTCTCCTGATGTTGCAATACTATTTACAAGTTCCATCAAAAATCACACCTGAATTAGACATTATATCAATATATAGGGTCACACTTTCTCTTAAAGATTTTAGAGATTCTTTATAAAAAGCTACTAACTTCCTCAAGCTTAGCAGCCTGAGATATGTGATTCCTTAACTTACATTCATTCAGAGCAAATATCATACTTTATATGATCTGTATCATCTGTTGAAACAGCCTGTCTTTCTCCACCAGCTCTCTCAAAGTCTGAATTTAGATATTTACTCTATCTCATTTGATGAGGTGTTTCAATTGAGAGCAGGACTGAAATGTGTTCAAGAATCTTGCACAGCCATGACAGTGTTTATGATACAGATTGTATGACTGTAATAAAAGCAGTCTGTGCACATTAGCCCACAGAAATTCCACACAAAATCACACTCTCCAAGCTGTACCGAATCACTCTTTGAGCCACTGAGCCCCATGGTCTATCCTCCATGAGACTGCAGTAGTTTCATACAAAATTTAAACAAAATGTTGTCATTCATCTTTATGTACAGAGATGTTCTGAATAAGATCAGATCTGTAATGAGAAAGTAATATATTTTATTAGACCAACTTACCTGTGAAATATTGATGCATTTTCAGACATGTTAGATTTTTTCCAAGTGATAGTATTACTTCTTGTTTTGAAGACAATCAGACTTTAATCAAACCAATTTCCAGAGATTATTATACCTCAAAAAGACTGAGCTGTGTAAAGACTCCCCTGCATTTAATCTACTGAGCCATTAGCTCATGTCAGATTATTTAATTGCTGTAGGAGAGAAGCAGCATGTGGCTGGGAACTAATGTCAGGTTTCAAGATGAAAATGTATTTTGAGCTTGTTTGAATGATCTTGCCATAAGTAGACATGACTTCTTTTGTAACTTTGCTTGCTTAGAATGCACCAGGAATCACTGGAAGCAAACCTCTAGGAAGCAGAATGTGAGAGATCTCTTCCCCCATCACCCACGAGTAAGAGTGTGTTTATATTTTACTTTCAGGAACTGAGGACTTAAAGCTGACCTGGCCATTTTTTTAAAAACACATAAAGAACAAAGCTCGCTTTTGGCAAGGAACAATTTTCTTTTTGCTTGCTTGCCTTCCCTTACTCTTTTTTCTACTCAGATTCTTTGTTATAGTCCAAAGAGAATAAAAAAAAGCTGAAATGCTTTCTTCTTTAGTTCTCCAAATATAATATGGGCTATTTAAGCCTGAACTGTAGGCTTCAGCTGTGACCTATGTTGTTCTGGAATGCCAAGGTTCAGCATGGTTCATATAGTCCTTCTTGGAGCTTTATTTTATGCTTCTTCTAAAAGTTATCTCTGAATTATGAATAAGCCTAAGAAAAAGCAAAACAAAGCAATGTTTCTTTTATGAATGATGTTCAAGTATGGATAATGGAAAAAAGCCTTATGGGGAAAAAAAATGCTGTTTTTCTGATTGACTTCTGCAGTAATGATATACACTCAGAGCTACTAAAGTTTTCTCAGTGTTATAACTTTATGCATATATATGAGTACAATGCTCTCATGGCTACATAAAAGTTGTTTAAAGTTGTTAATGCAAGTAAAATAATTGGTTTTATTACAGAGAGAGAATTGATAGCAATTTCTAACACATTCTAATTCGTTCTTTTTTTTTCAGGAATGTACTTGTAGACTTCCTGCTTAAAATTGCTTTATGGAATGATTAAATGTAGTAAGTAATTTCCCTAAGTATGTGTTAATTTTAGGAAACATAAAGGGACTCCAGTAAAGTGATATTTTTACTTAGTAATTTTCTTCTTTGGGTGAGATACCATTTTAAACAATGTTGATGTTGAAGTAGTTCTTGCTGTATTAAAATACAACTTAAGAAAAGGAACTAGATTAAGATGCTAGAGAGGAGTAAGTATTTAAGTTACTGACTGGTTGAACTTTGAAAACACAGTTTTAACCTCAAATGTTTCCTTCTGGTTTTGCCATTAACTATTCCTGCAGCAGTACTCTCCAAAAGACCCTAGAGGGAAATCTTTCCTAGTTTGGAAAGCAGTTCTCACTCCAAGATCCAACATTATATTGACTACAAGAAAATGGCATAGTTGCTCTGAGTTAAGCCAGTAATAACCATTTTTAGATTCAGTTCAAGTCTTTCAATTTCTCCAAGCCAGAAAAAAGAAATAGCACTGTCTAATTAAAGTTTCTTCTACTTTATCAGAGAAGCATTTATTTTCCTTCCAGGGCAGACACTTTCATCCCAATAATTTTGAAGATATGAATTTCAGCATGTATGATCATCAATAGAAGGCAAGCTTGAAGATAAGCGTTCACCAGCACTCAGAAGTCACCTTGTTTTATGAATAGTGTTTCACTGTAAAGTCTTAAAATGAAGAAGTCATTATCATTGAGTAAAATCTTACTGGTAAAAACATAGCACAAGCCATGTTCCTTATTTCCTGAAAATCCCTTATTTCTTTAAAAAAAAAATACAGGAAAAGAAAAACCTTCTAAAGATAATTATAGATACCAGATAGTTATTCTGATATAGAAAAGTTAAAACAAGTTAAAAATAATGTCTTTTTGTTATAGGCAAAACCAGTTGTTTCTAGTTGAGGGGTGTTGGTTTTTTTCCCGCCAGCCTGGAGTACAGTTAATAGGAAGACTGGATTCTGCTATGAACTGCTATGAATGTTGCTGTATAATAAAAGACAGGAAAATGGTATATACAGATGGCAGTGCAGTCTTCCCCTTTTACACTTAGTAGCTCTTGGGGAAATATTGCAAGGTGTCTTTCCTCATTTTCATTGCTGTGAATGACATCACTACTTCCCTTAGAGATAGACTTTTTTCTCAACAGCTGTTATTAATTTATTGATTTTTGGATTTTGGATTCTGTACTATTGATAGAGTTTGTGCAATCTGACGGGTGAAATGGAGATTAAAAATGAGGTTGGTTGGACAGGTGACAAGCACATTAATGTCCTATAAGAACATCTAACTCCAGAAAAACTGAGGTGTGCTGCTCAACCAGATTTTGGTTTTTTTCTACTGGTCTAGAGAAAAGCTGACAACATAAAAAGTATCAATGTTTCAAAAATGCCTGGGCTTGGGTCCCCCAGATAAAATGGTCCTGTTAAAGTGTTGAAAAAAACCACAAAACACAACAACCTTTCAAATTGTGTTATATTGCCATGCTTTTATAAAACATTTTACTAAACAATACTTTAGAAATTTGTTAAAGTGATTGGGTGAAACATAACTAAAATAAATCAGGGTGTAACCAATTATTCTTTTTAACAAAATATATATGTTCTTCACAGAGGCAAACACGGTCCGGTATTTGAAAATCTGATTGTTTTCACTACTATTGCACTTATGTCAGCTTCATTTCTCATGTTATACATGTAATATATCTTCCAGACCAGTGATTTCTCCTCCTGCTCTTTCCTTCTAAAATCCATTCTGCACACTAGGAAGCAGATGAATAAAACATAAGATGCCTTTATCTTTTCCCAAATGGGGACTCACTTCTTTATAATTAACATATTAGAAAACTTATATATTTCAAATTAGTTGAATTTAAGGGAAAACAAAAATGCAACAATTCAATTACTTTTAAAAGAGCAAGAACCTAATACGCTTAATGTGGCATGATTTTTATTATTTTTATTAAGGGCTAAAATATCTTTTCCATGAACGCCTTAGATCTCTAAGGTGTTGTTTGAGTATCCCAGTTTTTATAATAATTAATTAAATGGGCTACATCTTGCTTAGCAAGTGATATTTAAATTCTATACTCTCCTATGTCTCTGGATCCATAAGATATATGCTTGAGAAGAGCATGAGACTTATGAAGACCAAACAATTATCTGGTGAAAAGTAAATGTAACAGAAATTATTTCTAAGCTCTTTCTTCAGATTTATTTCTTTTATTTCTACAACAGTTTTCTTCACCATCCTTCAGGTAGATAATTGATTTCAATGGGAGTCACACAGTTAAAATGTACTGATCTCTTCTGAATATTTATCTGTTAAAAGCTATGTTAGGAATGCCTTGAGACAAATGGGTATTTATTATAGAAACAGTCATGTACTATTAAAGGATATGAAGCTCTCATCTTCTTTTAATTCAGTGCACTATAGATATAACTTCAGGAGTATTTACTCTTAAGATATATGTAGGTTTTTGCATGATATAAGTAACACATAACCAACCATAAAAAATCAGGTCAAAAGCCAGAGAGCCTTGCATCCTGTCTCATAACACCATTACTGGCTGTCTCATCACTGTTTAAAGATTTCCAGGATGACAAGTTATGCCTGAATATTTTTTTTTTTTTACTGCCCTAATAAGATATATTTCATGAATTTGCTTAATGCAGTTTGAATATTTATCTTTTTATCCTTTGGCAAAACAAGTTTCCACTAGATATTTTTAACATGCTAAAAGTACTTTCTTGAGTGTGTCATTTTCCCCAGCAATTTCACCATTAGGTGAATTAGGGGTTCCTGGATTTAGTACATCAAAAATAGAAAAAAATAATTTGCTTTGTAGTTTCTCAATGTAATTCATGATTTAATATTCCCTGTTTAAGCATATCCATAATGTATATCCCAAACTGACAAGTTCTGAACTGCTCTGTTTCTCCTGGGCATGGAAGCTTTTCCATACCCCTTAGTCTCTTTTCCCTTTCTTTACAATGACATGATAATAAACCTATTCCATAGCCAAGATGTTGGTCGATACTGACTGATGAAAATACATTATGAATTTGGCATTTGTGGAATTACATTATCTTCAGTAACTATGCTTTTATCTTAAGTCTCTTAGATAGTCCACAATATTTAAATCCGTAATATTTATAGGCTTTTGAGTGGCTAAGGCTGCCTAAATGTCTTTAGCTTTATGTCTTCACTGAACAAAGATAATAAAATCATTCTCAATAAATAGTCATGC
Source organism: Gorsachius goisagi (assembly GCA_018403395.1). Lineage (NCBI taxonomy): Eukaryota > Metazoa > Chordata > Aves > Pelecaniformes > Ardeidae > Gorsachius > Gorsachius goisagi. Next base: position 38,958 of record BOSO01018852.1, read on the forward strand.
AAGCAACTAATAATACTTGAATCAAGAATCTTCTAGCTGAAGATGACTAGTGTTTCTCCAATTTGTGATAATATCAGGCTTAAAAGGGGAAAAAATTTCTTAGCAAGTGAATGCTGATTGATATACCTACCAGCATAATGATTTTGATCTATATTAAATATTGGGTTTAAACCTTGATGGAGATCAAGGTTCCATTGCACTTGGCAGCCCAAAAGCACAGAAAGCAGCAATTATCTCCAAAGGCTTAATAATTTAAGCTCCCAGTCCTAGAAAAGCTTACAAATTATCTTAATTGAAAAACTATTTGCAATTCCTGCACAATTAATGAAGCTGATCTCATACATAAATGTTATCAATTTGTTGGCCTAAAGAAATAGAAGAGAGAATAATAAATCAAGAGGAAAATAAAATACAATAACCCTCCTTTTGCAGGGATAGAACTGATGCTAAATGAAATTTCTTTGGCTGTGCAAGTCACAGTATCCATGCATAAGCTGGAAAAATAGTCTAGAAACCTATATCCTGAAACACCTTAATTTCCATGTAGTTTGAGATTTCTTCTTTTTAATCAAGTTCTTTTACCTTTAAGCGATACTTGTAAAGTAGGCATTTCAGCCCTATTCAGATCTACTTTAGTTTATAGTTTAGAGATTATTTATCTTTCACTTAATATTTAGGACTAGAACTGGAAAATTAAATTATCTTATTTATAAAATGTCATGAGACAACTACAGTGCTTATGCCTGAAAGTAATGATTTTCATGGAGACTGTAGTACAGATACTGTCAGAATTTATAAATACCTTGAAATAACAATTAGTCTGTCTGAATCATACAGTTCTAGCATGTCATTTGTGTTAGGTAGTAATTGAAATGTTTATGAGTTTTATTACTTCCCTAGTAAGATTGCCTGAGACTGAAACTCTGCAAGTCCACCCTGGTAGATGACAAGCTGACTATGAGCCAGTAGTGTGCCCTTGTTGCCAAGAAGGCCAATGGTATCCTGGGGTGCATTAAGAGGAGTGTGGCCAGCAGGTCGAGGGAGGTTATCCTTCCCCTCTACTCTGTCCTGGTGAGACCCCACCTGGAGTACTGTGTCCAGTTCTGGGATCCCCAGTTCAAGAAAGGTGAGGAACTCCTAGAAAGAGTCCAGAGGAGGGCAAAGAATATGATGAGGGTACTGGAGCATCTCCCCTATGACAGGCTAAGAGACCTGGGCTTGTTTAGCCTGAAAAGAAGACTAAGAGGGGATCTCACCAACACATACAAATATCTTAAGGGTCGATGTCACGAGGACAGAGCTAGACTCTTCTCAGTGGTGCCCAGTGACAGGACAAGGGGGAATGGGCACAAACTGAAACATAAGAGGTTTCAGTTGAATACGAGGAAAAACTTCTTTACCTTGAGGGTGACAGAGCATGCAAGAGGTCTAAATTCTGGCTTGGAAGCCTAACATGACACACTGGATCAAACACTCTACCTGTATGTGCCTTACATAAAAATACTAATTCTTCGATCACAACAACTGATTCAATTGTCCAGAGCAAAAAAATCCAGGGCTAGTTAATTCAGAGGCAGAACCATTTGGATTAGGTTTAACAGCTCTGGAGGTGATTTGCTCAGCATTAGCTCAGGGATCTCAAGACCAGCCCACATTACACATGTGGTATGGGGCTATGGAAAGAAGGTTGAAAACCTGTATGACCAAATGTATATCATTTCATCTGCCTTACTTGCCTACGCCCCTCTTTATAGGGGCCTCTAGATAGAAGGTTAATTTAAAGTATGTATCTGAAATTGGGCATATTAGTCATATCCTGAAAAAAAAATAAAAATATTTTTCTCCTTTGCTAAAAGACAGCCTAGCTCAACTAATTCTGATAAAGATGTCTATATAATGGATACCTGAGAGCTATTTAGGACCCTGTAGCATCTAGCAGTGTTTAGACAACCAATGCCATTCCAGTGGCTCTTCCTCACCTGCTCCACAAGGGTGAGGTGTCTTTTAAGTCCAGTATCATATCTGTCAGTGCCATCTTGATACCCTAGAACATCAAAAGTTGATGGATGTAATAAATCTATATACATTTAGAAAAAACATTACATAAATACATATAAAATTGAATTAACTAAGCACCTAAAATGAGGCAAAATTAATTTACAACAGGTTCTCACGTTTACTATATTTACCTCAAATACCATTAAAAGTTTTTATCAAAGCTAAGAAAAGTTAATGAAAAGATAAAAAGGTTAAAAATACATTGTGTACACTGAAAATAAATTTTGGCAAAACTTTCCACATATCTGTTTCTTGTGAACTAACATTTTATTTGTACTCCTAACATTTCACAACTTTATGCCATTTTAACTTTGCTTTGCTATTTAACATTCTATAAAGCAATGAGTTGTTCTTACAGGAATGTTCACAGTGTTCTTGTTGCTTAATACAGGTATGTAATGAATAAAAATATATATTTTTAAATTTTCTTTTCTTTTTGGTTATTAGTTCTTTCAAGGTCCTGTGTTTCATCACTGATTTTGGGATGAGAAGCTGGCAGTAGAGTAGTTCAGTAGTTTGGAATATACCAAAAAGAGGTACTTGAAAGAAATTTATTACCAAAGTGCCAAAGCTGAGATGGTCTTAAGAACTTCTGATGTGGCACAATTTCAACTTGACTACTCAGATCCCATTTTGAATCATCATAAAGTCAGAGTAAATAAGTATTTTGTCAAAAAAACATGTAGTTTTCCTTCTTGGTTTCCTTACCTAGTAGTGTCTAGAAGTATCTTGTAGCAAGACTTTCTGACACAGGAATATGAAGGATAGTTGATGGCAGTCACCAGGCTGGGAGTGTGGGAGAGCACCCATTGTAAGATACCACCAGGCTTCACTGGTGCCAAGATCTCTATTAACAGAGAACAATGATGTCTCTCACGATTTGGAAAAATCTTGCTTAGGTGCCAATAATAATGTTTTTCTGATAAGTTTTTCTTAAATGCACATCAAACAGCCATGAATGGCAGTGGTGTACAAGGTGAGGGAAGGGTTTGGCTAGAACACATCTCTAATATCAACAACTCACAGTATACTGAATATAAATAAATGTACTAACAAAGATCTCAGTTTCCTAAACAAGTTTCTAAACACTAAAATTCATAGAGAAATAAGTTGATTTAAACAGTGGGGAACAGATGGAGTTATTTTCCTCTCTTCTGAAACTCAAATAAATATTAATCTTGCTTTGTTAGCATGGCCTAACTGAAACAGACTAGCCTGGTTCTAAAATAACGTTACTTTGGGAAAAGCTCCCCAAACCCACCTTTTCAACTTTATATCACCAACTTTGCATATATGTTTTGTAAAAAAGGTAGCTAATATAGAAATATATAACTATTTTTTGTTATATTTCCCAGAAATAAAATGAGCATCAATGCTTATTAAATGATTTTGTTTATATCCTAGATATGTATTAACCTATTACTAGTAGCAAGTTTGACTTAGCTTCTTTTTGTTCAAGAACCAAGAATGGTCCTAGTAAGCAACATATCTCATCTTCTTAATAAAAAATAATCCCTTTTTCTTTTTTCAATCACTAAATGAGGGCAACCAAGGTTTTAAAGTAGCTTCTATCAATATAAATACAGTGTTATTTGTGCAATTTATTTGTGTCTAGCAGATTATGCAACTCAATAACATCAGCAAAATTAATGACAAAAAAAGCGCCTTTCTAACGAAGGTCTGTAGTCTTCCAATCTTGGAATCACTTGATTTGCATGGGTTTTACTAACACCAGAGATTGAAAAATATGATTGTATGAACTGCTCTTAAGTAAATAACTATTTATTCACTGACATGCACATTACTGTTCTGGGAGAGGTGTGCTCTGGACTAAATCATTTTATATTCCCTGATCCCAGTGCCATCAGCAAACACAGTGCTGCTAGTCCATGGTCAGGTGCTGAAGCCATGACCTCATTCTTTCCAGGAATGGCCTGATTAGCAACTTTGCTGAGCTGTCAACTCCCACTTCTTTTCCTGTCTGAGGGGTTTATGTCTTATCAAGACAGTGTGTGGGGTTTTTATTGTCTTTGATGATTTCATGTCTATGTTCTGAAACGGGAGTAAAGGAATAATTCGTGAGTCTCACCTCTGTTCTGTATTTCTTCTTTCTTGTCTCACATAGCTACATGTTCTCTTGCTTACAGACGAAGATAACACTGGTAACTGTGATTAGTTCTCTCCTTTTGGCAAAATAGGGCTCTGAATCACAAAGTCTAAGGTAAAAACATTTTCAGAATGAAGAAATCATGACAATTTCTCTAGGGAATCTTCAACACAGAGTATTGTGGATTTGCAATAAAGGTAAAGGGGCGTTAGCCATCATCTTTCCCCACATATCTCCTATTTCCCTGCTTTCTCTCTTTTAGTGTTAGAGAGAGCTCCTTGGCATGTTGACCTGCATTTCATGATGACTGATTTGGCAAAATAGAAAAGAAGCTGCAGCATGCAGCAAGTGGGGACACCTCAGGTCTCTATGAGATCATGCGGAAGGTACCCCCTCAATATATTCTATGATTTTATGTCTGTACAGTTTCCCTGCCACTCTCATCTTCCCTAGGAGAGAGTTAGTAAAGTATATACCTGTAAGAAAGCACCAGTCTGTGAATTTAAGTACAGTGTATTGGCTGGAGGTAGACTGGATGAACTTACAGGTACCTTCTGTTCCTATTTTTTATAATAAGCAAATGTCTTCCAATCCCCATGGGAATTTAAATATAGACAATATTACCTGACAGTGCCATCAGTATAGTTTTGTAAACTAATCATGAGGGTAACTTGAACGTGGGCGATTCAGGTGTTACTGTCTTATGAACATAAGCATTGTCCTTCTCACAACATCTCTTAACTATAGTGACAACATCACTTTAACAATTTGTCTCTCTACAATGTAAAATAAAAAAATTCGGTCGTATGATTATTTAACTGCAACTTATAATTAGTTATTTTCATAGGGCTATTTTTATTATGAGTTTACTTTTTTAAAGATAATATTTATAAAACTGTATTGCCAGTTTAAATGAAGACAGTGAGAGTAAGACTACTGAAGTAATACATACATAAGAAAGTCTTGTTAACTTTGGTAAAAGAATCTGTATATATGGATATAGATAATATGGAAAGGAGAGAAAGCAGCACTTACTAAAGTATGTTACGATTAATTGTTTTAGAAAATATTGTTTAACAATTAAAATGAAATGAAGTTCTAAAAGTAAACATCTTAAAGGTATATTGAGAAAATATAACCAAAGTGCAATTAATGCATACTTTTCCATACTTACTTACTTTACTTTCAATTAATCTCTGAACAGAATTCCAAAGAAAGATTCATCTTCCCCAAGCTAAGGTGTCTGCAGGGAAAAACGGCAGTGACTGAGCTGGTCACCTTAAGTGACATTTTGGTCATATGAATCATACACACGATCACTGTAGTACATTTTTGCTCACAGCTTTGACTGCATCTTTCATGCTAAAAGGATTCTAAAGAATGTGTATAATTTTATTTTTATTATTTTCCTTTTGAATTTATGATACAAGAATATTAGTAGATATATCTGGCAGAACAAAAGCACAAAAGACAAACCTATACTTAGGACACAAGCATCCCACTAGTTTTTTGAAGGCAAAAAGAACTCTCCAATGTGGTTATGATAGTGCGTAATTAGCTATCGTGGATTTTATATTTTTCTACCAGACATCAGTTCATAGCTGCAGGGAATTGACAAGGCCCAATGAAGAAGAGACTTGAGTGTGAGCCAGGACACTCCATTTATATATTAATACTCTCAATACTGTCACTTTTGCTACCTGAACACAAGCTGCTGCATGTTTAATCTCTCTGTCCCCAATTTCTTTTCATGCTTTTGGTTTTTCACAGCTCTTCACAGTTCACAGCATAAAAGAACTCTGCTTCAGGGTTAAGCCTTTATGTGCTACAGAAATAATAATTGTGTGTTGTATATTCTAATAGAAAGTTTTCTGTAGAACATCTAGCTGATATGATAGCCTTCTAGGATGAGGCTTCTTGTTGCTGCAACGTTATAAAAATAAGCCCCAGGTGCAGAAAATATGTTGTGCTAAATGAGCCAGTGGTCTAATCAAAAGTAACTCTGGATCTATTAAGAGACTCATAGAACCATAGAATCATTTGGTTGGAAAAGACCTTTAAGATCATTGAGCCTAACCACTACTAAACCATGTCTCTAAACACCTTGTCTACCTGTCTTTTAATTACCTCCAGAGATGGGCACTCAACCACTGCTCTGGGCAGCCTGGTCCAGTGCCTGGTAAAACTTTCAGTGAAAACATTTTTCCTAGTATCTAATCTAAACCACCCCTCGTGCAACTTGAGGACATTTCTTCTTGTCCTGTTGCTTGTTACTTGGGAAAAGAGACTGACACCCACCTCACTACAACCTCCTTTCAGGTAGTTGCAGAGGCCGATAAGGTCTCCCCTCAGCCTCCTCTTCTCTAGGCTAAACAACCCAGTTCCCTCAGCTGCTTCTCATAAGACTTGTCCTCCAGACCCCTCACCAGCTTCATTGCCCTTCTCTGGACATGTTCCAGCAGCACAATGTCTTTCTTGTAGTGAGGGGCCCAAAACTGAACACAGTATTCAAGGTGCAGCCTCACTAATGTCAAGTACAGGGGAAGGATGACTTCCCTGCTCCTGCTGGTCACACTACTTCTGATACAAGCCAGGATGCTATTGGCCTTCTTGGACACCTGTGCACACTGCCAGCTCATATTCAGTTGGCTCTCGACCAGTACCCCGAGAGCCCTCTCTGCCAAGAATCTCTCCAGCCACTATTCCCCAAGCCTGTATAGTTGCATGGAGTTTTTGTGACCCATGTGCAGGACCCGGAACTTGGCGTTGTTGAATCTCATACAGTTGGATGCAGCCCATTGATCCAGTCTTTCCTGGTCCTTCTGTAGAGCCTTCCTACCCTCAAGTAGATCAACACTTCTACCCAGCTTAGTGTCATCTACAATCTTGCTGGTGGTACACTCAGTCCCTCATCTAGATCACTGATACAGAACTGGCCCCAAAACTGAGCCCTGGGGAACACCACTTGTTACCAGCCTCCAACTGAATGTAACTCCATTCACCACAACTCTCTGCACTCAGACATCCAGCCAGTTTTTTTAACCAGCAAAAAGTATGCCTGTCCAGGCTATGACCAGCCAGTTTCTCCAGGAGATTGCTGTGGGAAATGGTGTCAAAGGCTTTTCTAGAGTCCAGGTAGATAACATCCATGGCCCTTCTTTTGTCCACTAAGCGGGTCACCTGGTCAAGGAGATCAGGTTAGTCAAGCAGGATCTGCCTTTCATAAACCCATGTCGACTGGGCCTGATCTTCTCATTGTCCTGGACGTGCTGTGTGATGGCACTCAAGATGGTCTGCTCTGTGACCTTTGCCAGCACCAAGGTCAGACTGACAGGCCTATAGTTCCCCCAGTTCCAGTCAAGTGGAACTTCCCAATCATCCAGGATTGTTGATATATGATGGAAAGGGGCTTGGTGAGCACCTCTGCCAGCTCCCTCAGTACCCTTGGGTGGACCCCATCTGGCCCCATGGACTTGTGTATGTCTAACTGGCCAAGCAAGTCAGTAACCATTTCCTCTTGGATTATGGGAGATTCGTTTTGCTCCCCAAACCTGCCTTCCAGCTCAAGGGGATGGGTACCTGGAGAACAGTTGACTTTATTATTAAAGACTGAGGCAGAGAAGGCATTAAGTACCTCATCCTTATCCTCATCCTCTGTCACTATAGTTCCCCCTGCATCCAATTAAGGATGGAGATTTCTTTAGCTCTCTTTTTGTTTTTAATATATTTATAGAAACGTGTCTTGTCATCTTTTACAGAATTGGCCAATTTAAGTTCTAGCTGGGCTTTAGCCCTTTTAATTTTCTCTTTGCATGACCTCACAACATCTTTCTAGTCCTCCTGACATGCCTGACCCTTCTTCCAAAGGTCATAGACTTTCCTCTTTTTTCTGAGTTCCAGCCGAAGCTCTCTGCTCAGCCAGGCCAGTTTTCTTCTTATGCCTCCAGGATTTCCTTCCTGAAGAGTGTCCACTCTTCTTGGCTCCTTTGCCCTTCAGGACTGCCTCCCAAAGGACTCTCTCAACCAGCCTTCTGAACAGTCTGATGCCTGCCCTCTGGAAGTCCAAGGTGACAGTTCTGCTGACCCCCCTTCTTAACTTCTCCAAGAATTGAGAATTCTATCATTTCATGATCATTGTGCCCCATGCGTCCTCCAAGCATCACATCACCCACAAGACCAGCTCTGTTTGTAAACAGCATGTCAAGAGAGGCACCTCCCCTAGTAGGTTCACTCACCAATTGTGTCAGAAAGTTATCTTATCTTCCACACACTCCAGGAATCTCCTACACTGTTTACTTTTTGCTGTATTGTACTTCCAGCAGACATCTGGTAAATGGAAGTCCCCCACAAGAACAGGGGCTAGTGATTGTGAGACTTCTCCCAGTTGCTTGTAGAATATTTCATCTGTCTCTTCTTCCTGGTCAGGCGGTCTATATCAGACTCCCACCATGATATCTTCCTTGTTGGCCTTTCCCATGATTCTTACCCATAAACAATCCTACCATCACTGTCGTTGCGCTCAAGGCAAACAAAACACTCTGCAACATACAGGACTACCCCACCACATTGCCTTCCTTGCCTATCCCACCTGAAGAGTTTATAGCTATCCATGGCAGCATTCTAGTTATGTGGCTTGTCCCAACACATTTCTGTGATGGCAACTGTATCATAGTTTTCCTGCTGCACAACGGCTTCCAGCTCCTGTTTGTTCCCCATGCTGTGAGCATTGGTATAGATGCACTTCAGTTGGGCTAATGATCCCGCCACTCTTCTGAGGGGAGAAGTCTTAATTCCCAAGTGACTAATCGTAGTTATTACTAACCCATCAACAACATTTGCATCTTTGCTGCTGCTTGGATTACTATCAGCCACTTCCTCTGAGGTGGCAGACCAAAGGACCTTGCTGGTACACTGTCTCTCACACATTGGTGTGCCATCCCTAGGCTTATTTCTAGCAAGCCTGGTTTCATTCCTTTCCCCCTTCAAATCTCATTTAAAGCTCTTTCAATGAGCCCTGCGAACTTCTTCGCAAACATCCTTTTGCCCTTAGGACACAGATATACTCCATCATTTGGCAGCAAGCCTAGGGTTGTGTACGTCAACCCATGGTCAAAAACCCCAAAATTCTGCTCCTCACACCAGGCTTGGAGACAAGTATTTATTTGCTGGCTCTTCCCGTTCTTTCCCTCATTGTTCCCTGTAATGGGAATGATAGAGGAGAACACTACTTGTGCACCTGATCCCTTCACCATTTATCCCAAGGCCCTGAAGTCCTTCTTAATTACACTAGGACTTGTTGAGGTTTCATCACCACCTACTCAGAAAACCAATAATGGGTAATAATCCATGGGCTTTTCCAGAGTTGGAAGTTTTCTTTCCACGTCTTTAACCCATGCTCCAGTTAGGCAACAGACTTCTCTATGAAACAGATTCAGTCTGCATACTGGGCCTTCTGTTCCCTTCGGAAGGGAGTCCCCTATGACAACAACCCATCTTTTCTTTTTTATGGAAGCCATTTTGATGGAGGGCTTAGGCTGCCATAACCTTGGGAATGTTTCTAAGCTGCAAGAACTATCATCCTCATTAAGGTTCGGTTCCACTTTCAGAGCTTCACATCAGAGCGGGTAATAGTAGTGGGAGATTCCCATCTGAGGGGAACAGAGGGACCCATATGCCAGCCAGACCCTGCTCTAAGGGAGGTCTGCTGCCTCCCAG
>BOSO01018855.1:0-16449 GCA_018403395.1 Gorsachius goisagi
CACAGAATCACAGAATCCCAGAATGGGAGGGGTTGGAAGGGACCGGAGGAGATCACCCAGCCCAACCCCCCTGCTCAAGCAGGTTCTCCTAGAGCATGTTACACAGGACTGCATCCGGGGGGGGTTGAAGATCTCCAGAGAAGGAGACTCCACAGCCCCCCTGGGCAGCCTGGGCCAGGGCTTGGGCACCCTCCAAGTCAAGAAGTTCTTCCTCCCGTTCAACTGGAACCTCTTCTGCTTCAGTTTGTGCCCATGGCCCCTTGTCCTGTCGCTGGGCACCACTGCAAAGAGACTGGTTCCGTCCTAAATACTCAGCTCTACATGAAACTGCCAGCGGTGTAACCACAGATTTTTGAGGCAGTCAAGAATGATCTGAATATTTAGAAGTTCTAGTGCTGTCGCTGCCCAGCATGGGACATGGTGAATTTCCCTGCACCAGCCAGGAATCGAACCTGGATCGCAAGAATGGGAATCTTGCATGATACCACTACACCACTGGTGCTTCCCTATATTCTGCAACAACGCAGGTCAGGAAAGACAGGTAATTAACAAAGTATTTAAGATCTGTAGTATTTTCTGTGCAGTGCAAAGTGAAAAAAGGAGAACACTGCATTTGGCAATAGCTATATGTATGGGCTTACATAATGAAAACTCAGTTCCATATACACGTGCTTTCATGCAGAAACAGGCTTCAGACTACAGCCAGCTATTCTGGCATTTGTTGGATTAAATATCAAGACTGTAATTTCTTAAGAATTATGACTCTGAAATCACATAAATTCACTTAGAAATTAACTTTTCTTTACAATTTCAGTTATAACATACAACCACTTTACATTTATCTAAAATAGCATTTTCTTCTGACAGATTATAGTAAGCAAATTAAGTGAGACAAACCAAATTCCATCATCTATCACCACACCGTATGACTGGCAGATTTGATCATCTTAAAAGCATGGGAAAAATACTGCAGAAAAGGTAAGCAGATTTATATATTTTGCAAAGACAAAAAACCCCTGTAACTGTCACTTCTGTGGCTCTTCAGTGTGTACATCTGCCAACAAACTCTAAACCACAGGAATACATGTAAGATTTAAATGTGTAAGAATGGAGCAGCATTGTTAGCCTTTGTCTCTTTGTCAAAATCTTATATTCTTAGCACAAATATTTTTGTATATTCAATAATGGCTGCACATAGCTGCATTCCTTGCAGGTAAATACAACATCAAGTGGCTTATGCACACGATTGAGATTGCTTATAAAAACATAGGGAAGAGTAACTTGTAAAATTAGATATAATTTCTTTTCTATTTTTCCTGAATCCAATAAAAAGGCTTAAATAACCTCTTCCCTGAAGTGTTAGAAAAAAACCCGAAACAGCGCTGTACAAATATCAGAGAGCGCAAGTACCTGACTATATGAACTAGAAATTGCTGATTTTCATCAGGTATAATTTAAACAGCAAAAGCAGTGGGGAAAAAAAAAAGGTATTGGACTTTAGTAACATCTTTGATTGCAAATTCGTTTTGCCTCTTTTCACCTGCACCCTTATAGCACAGCTAGAAGCACAGACAAAAATATTACAAAACTCCCAGAAAATATCTTCTGGGTCTGAAATATTGTTTTTCTGGAAGATAAACAGTTGTATTTTGTACATCAGCACATGTCCCCTTTCCTTTTTTCTTACACGTAAGACCCACTGACCCTAAGGCTTCACCTATAGACCTGAAACACAGAGAACAGCACACTCTTCTATTTTAAGACCCAAACCATCATTCTCCACAGTGTTATTTAAGACATCAAGCTCCATCAGTAGGCTTGAGATGCATCCTCAAGGAAGTGTTAGCAAACGCCGTTGAGTCACCACACCAGCTGCATCAGGTACCATGAAACCACGAGAGCAGCCACCACCCCACTGGGTTGCCACAGTGCAAGTCATACAGAAAGAATATCCTATTGGTCCCTGCAGAAGGAAACCAGAATGCTAATTAATACAGCAAAATTCAGTAAAGCCACCCAGCAGGCTCCAAAGCTCTCTTCTGGGGTGGTGATGGGGAACAGAACAGGGGAGAGGGCACAGACAGCAAATGCCCTCATCTCACAAGCCCCATTTTAAATCAGACATGAAGCTAAAATGACTATCATCCGAAGGCTTTGCAGGACTAAGAATTCAGAAATCAGTTCCACTGCTCCAGCTTATGGGGAATTGCTGGCTGCAGCCACCAAAACGTGATGGCTGCCCATGGTGCAGCCAAGCGGAGGAGTACAAGCAAAGGGCCCAGAGACACTCTGGAAAGCAAACACTTTGGATTATTGTTTTAAAGCATCCCATAGCAGCAGTGGAAGAGGAAACCCCAGACAACGTTTTTTATCCAAAAAGAAAAACATGCTCAGATTTCTCCAACATGCTCTAAATTTAAGCTCCTCGTTGGTGGATGCTTATGTTTCCAATGGAGCTACTGTGTAGCATAGCAAACAAATTTAAAATAAAATTTGACCAAAAAAGCACAAGAGAACACCTTGTGTGAAAACCTGATCAGTACATTGACAAGAACAAACGTTAATTAAACTCTCCTTCCACCGTCTTCCAGACAGCTGTAGGACCCGTATTGAAACAGACAATTTGCAATCATTTCAGCTTTCCAATTTAGAGACTACATTGCCAAAAGCCGCTAGCAGCAATCTGTATATAACATGGTCAGGATCCAATCTTCCGCGCAATCGTACGCCACGACTTCAGCAGAATTTTAGATGTTTATTTATAACGTATTATCTTCGAGGTCCTGCAGCGTACTTGCACTCCCCGCTCCTTCCCAGGCTGCAGCAGAAACAATAGCTCTGATACGCAATCAGCGCTGCTCGCGCCCATCGGGGCCCCGACAGTGACAATAATTCAGAAGTGATCTTTGCATAAGACACATTTCAGCCACAAACTCTTTGCTGTGGGATGGAGGGAGAAGTTCTGATTGGGAAAAATTTTTTGCGTTTAAAAAAAGTGCACGAGTGCAAAAGTAGGAGTCCTAAAACCAGAATACAATTAAGGACAGCAACACAACAAGCCTGTGTCTGACTCTACAAGCATCCAAGCTCACATATCACCATCAGGTCGCTGCTATGGCTGCTGGCAGCTTTGCTTTGGCCTAAAACATCTGTTTTAATGCTCTAAAGTAGTAGGAAAAAAAAAAAGGCCATTGCCACATTTGCTGTCCACCGGTGATGAAATAGTTACACCCCCAACACCCAGAACTTAGGCCCAGCTCAATAGAGTAGACATTGCCAGAATTAAAATACAACATATTTACATTTTGCATAAAATCCAGGGGTTTTTATTTGTACTCAACACCTTTAAGTAGACTTACAAATATTGAAAAATTCTTCAAGAACTCTCCCACAATCATGGTTAACTCCGTAAGAAAACACTTAACAACTTTTCCTAATGATGATAAGAGTATTTGATCTGTCAGGTTTGCCCATTGCAGAATCAGTTGGTCTCCAGGAAATCCCTCTCCCTGAGTCACCCTCAAACACTGCTCCAACCCCAGATTTTGGACAGGGTGACAGCCCCGTGGGTTTTTGTTCCCCATGAAGACATACAGCTGGCAGTAAGCGTTGGTTGTGGGTTGGGCTGTTCTGCTCTCCACGCTGCCTGGGCTGCGAGCACACCCACTGGGAAGAAGCGTACCAGCAGGAAAATGTGAAAATTTGACTAAAATTTTTAATTGTTGACATCATTAAAAAAGTTGCCTCTAACAGACTTTTCCATCGTGCATTAGGAAGAACAGCAAAGCTGCTGAATGCTGCCAAAAGCAAGCAGGTGTACAGATAACATTTGGTACTGTCAAACTGATTTCATTTTCCATTACACACCATGCAGATTGCCAGAACACTTCAACATGATGGAAAAATAAGCAAAAACACTTTACAGCAATGCAGGCTGAAATTTTTTACAGAAAGGCCACCATAACAGGGGGTAAGGGTGGCAAACATTTTAGTCGAAGGCAAATGAAACACTGAAAAGAATTAGTGATTTTAAAAGCCATTTTAAGGTGAATAGAAACGTGGCAGGATGACCAACCGGGAAGTGCTGGCTTGTTTCAAATGGATTACTGAAAAAGACATTTGCAATTTCCCTATTATTTCATTCTGCGGGCATATGCCAGTGTAATTAAAAAAGCTTTTTTGAGCAACTATGGAGAACAGCACTTTGGAGATGGCGTTCCTAACACCTCAGGGACAGGGCTCTTCCTGATGCCCTTCCCAGGCACAGGGCACAAACAAGAGCAGGAATCTGCTTTACCGTTGTGCCTATACCTCTGCCCATGTTGAGCTTATTTCTCATGTTCAACATCAGATTAACATATTAATTTTATTTCATTCCTCCCATACTATTATTTGCAGGATTAAATAACAGATTAGAAAACACTCACCATTAAATAGCATGGCTTCTTTTAAGTATTTCATCATCTGTAGTCTCAGTGACTATTTTTCCCCCCCCCAAAGGTAAGCCTGGACCTTTCCTTACAATGGGCTCGGAACAGGACTCACTGCAAAGTAACAGCAGAAGATTTAGCAAAAGCAATCCAGGCAGACCCTCCTGCTAGGTGATAGCCCTTTTTTAAAAACACCGATGCTCTGACGTTACCTCTTTAATGAATTCATTGAACTGCTGTAAGAGTCTGCAACCACCAATGCTTTTCATGTTGATTATCATGGTAAAACACCATTCTAGGAAAGGAATAAAACTAACAATAAGATTAAGCTCATTTTTATGCAAGAGTATGATGGATGGTAAAGCCTACTTTTCATGACCCATGAGACCAAAATTTAACTATTCGTAATACCACTGATTCTCTTATACCATTAATACTCATCCCATGTTTAGCCATGTAAGTTCAAATCAGGACTGTCAGAAGCAAGGAAATGCATTTTCATCAGAAGCCTGACGAACATTCTTCTTCATGGCGAGGCTCCAATTACTCTGATTTTCAAGCTTAAATTCACAGAAACCCATTACCTGCAGAGACAACTTCCTGGATCACAACAAATTGATTCCCTTCTCGATGCATTAAGAAGTTTCCCTAAGAAATGAACACCAGATGTGAAATGAGATACATAAGACTTAGTCCACTTGAAAATTTTTAAAAAATTAGCATTCAGGAAGATTATCAAAGAATTCATTTGCCTCCTGAAGGACAGGCCACACTTAGGTACAGAGCGAGCTGCGTCTGCACAACTATTTCCAAACGTACCCTTTTAGAATTTCTGTTCTGACTTTTCCATCACACTTGACATTAACTTGAAAGGCTGCCATTGTTTTTCTCTCAACTAAAAACCCTCCCTGCTGATAGGTGCCCTAAAGTGAAAGAAACCACCTTCAGGAACAGGGAGAACGCCCAAGCACTGCAAGATTTCTCTTCCTACTGCTAACGTTGTTTGTGAATTAAATGTAGCTCTATTGCCCTTTAAGCTTTATCCCTATGCTTTTATCTTCAGCTTCATTAGTCTCTTTAGAATACATTTCAGACAAGCTTCAAAGCTTTCCCATCTAGAAAATAAAATTTTCAGATAACCTGGACTGCTATTTTATTCGGATTTTTCTCACACATTGCTTCCCCCCCCCCCCCCCGCCCCCGTATTTATTTCCTATATCTAAAAACTTCAAAGGTTCGTAACTGTTGGCTGAGAGGGCTGGATGCTATTAAGCAGATGTCATTACTCTCTTCATTTTTTAACATTTCTCTTGAGAGATTTTTTTTTTCCCAACTTTAATCCTCTCTTATGACTTCAGGATTTGTTTTTCAACCAATAGTCCTGAGTACATTTTTATTTCTAGCACTTGCTAGTAATGAAATACGGATTATTTGTCTTAAATCCATGAATTCATCAGCTATACAGCAGTAGGATCAAGCAACAAGCATTACTGATCTACATCTTGTTGCATGAGTTTTATGAAACAAGCAAGCATATGAACGCAATAAAATGGGATACGCAATTGTTTAGCATAAAATCCCTTATTAGCTTTATCAAAATCAGTAGTCACTTGCATCACATTTTAACAAGGATTCTACTAAAAAGCAAATCAGGTGAAAAAGTCCAACATGTACCACACAAGACCTGCAAACACACAAATCACCCATCTCTGAGTAAGAATTCCCCTGGGCGTAACACACATGCACAGAGCTGTGAGCGACCCAAGGTGAATATCAATTTTTAACTGTCACATACTTTTGCTTTTCATTTTGCCTTAACTTTGCTACAACTGTCTCGCATCCTTCATTCGGCACTGGGTGTGGATGTGTTGCTTCTCGTGGCGCGTGACACCTGAATTCTTACCTTGCTGAGCTGACAGACGAGTAGGGGTTCAATTCATTTCCCCACAACCTGAGTTTTCCAGGCTCCCAAATTCCCCAAAAGGTTCTCTAGGAAACAGACACCTCCAGGATCAAGATGCTCAAAGGAAGTTTCAGATCCCCCAAGGAAGACATCTCATTTCCAGAGGCATTCCTGTTTCATTTCTTCTGACATCTATCACATGAAGCACTCCATAGAAATAACACTACATTCACTCTCAGCTTTAGACTTTTTTCAGGAAGAGTTAGGCACATGCTTGTTACTTTTCCTTACATTGGACTGATCTGAATTCAGCCTGTTCTTGGCCCAGCATTTTCCATGACGGCAGTGGAAGCAGAACACAGTCATGCTAAAGTGCCATGATAGCACCCAGCATATAATACAATCCCACAGTTCATAAAGCAAAATGCACTACTGGAAAATTTCATAGAATTGTTTAGGTTGGAAAAGGCCTTTAAGATCATCAAGTCCAACTGTTAAATTTCAATACATTTTTCATAGACTAAAGAGTGAAAATAAGTAACATTATTCAGAGGAAGAAATAAACTGCACAGAATATGCTTTGGAACAGGCGAAAGTCTCTCTACAGCTCTTGACAACAGAGACTGAGGTTATGTGCTGAATATATCTAACCAGAATACAACTGATATCCCTGGGACTCCTTGCAAGGAAAAGAAAAACCAAACCAACCTTACCACATCATCAAAAACTGTGTTCTTAAAACAACAAGATCAATTCAATTCTTGAATAACTTATGAAGCTCTAATGGAAAAAAAAATAAATCCTTCTGTATAACTTAAAGCACATCTGTTGCAAAATAATCAGACACAGCAGCAAACCAAAGACGTAAGTAGCTTCATGCAGAATATGTTTTCACCATTTTTTTTTTTAATGTCCAGAGAGATTTCTTTAACTCAATGTGTTAGAAAGCAATAGTTCTAATTTATCCAGGAACTAAGACTGTAGTTGCTAAGGCAACGCTGCCTTTTGGACTCGCTTGCTCTTTGCTTCACATGCCAACATTTGAAAATATTTCACCAGGGCATATGAAGCAGTAGAGAAGTCTAAATGGCACTCCAAAATTAAAAATAAAAAAGTAGAAATCTTACAAATGTTTTTGTCCTTAACAAGCTGCTCCTGTTTTATTAACTGAATCCCAAGAGAGACAAGCTGGAAGCTTCACTAATATTTCTTTCTAGATTTACAGCCTTAAAACACATTCTGCGTGCAAGCCCTCACCCTGCTGGCCAGACCACACACCGTCTGTCTCAGAAACCGCTGTGTTTCCAAAAAATAACTGTCTATGTGTAAAGCGACAGGTGCCTAAGAAACATCTGAGAGTAATTTTGTGTCTAGTTGATACACAGGAAGTGTAAGCTCATTTTTAAGAGCAAAAATAAAAGACCACTTGTATTTAAATATATTCCACTGTAAAAGAAACTCCAGCATTCCTCCTCCCCACAGCTTCCTACAGATTCTGTATTTCAAAGCACAGATGGGGGACTTTTCTCCAGGACCAGAAATGAAGGAAGAGTGAAAGATATGTGCTCTATCAAAATATACAAAAAACAATGCAAAAATTTAAAAACTTCGGGGGGGTGGGGGGAATCACTTGATTTGGACTTATTTTAGGCAGCAAAGTTTAACAAAGAAAAGAGAAAATGAGTCTGTAAATAGCAAACTTGGACCTCGGGACAACAAAAGAAACTTTAACCCCCTGTTGAAGCTACGCTCGCTGTACGGAATCAGAAGCAGTCCGATTCAACTCTCCTGAACACAAATGCAAAACCCACCGCATCGCTCCTCAGGACAACTTGTGTTTTGAAATCACGCCAGGCTGGGGGCTCCTGCGTCAAACTGGGGTTCTGGCAGCAGCCCAGCTCAAGCCTGCACCCACCAGGCAGGGAAGGGGATGAGCCAGAGGACGAAGGGGTGCAGCAGCCCCAGGGAGAGGGTCGCAGCTTGAGGAGGCAAAAATATGCAAAATGAGGATGGAGTGCTCACACAAGAGGGCAAGAACATCTTTCAGGTGTCCTTGTTTGGGAAGATGAGCCCAGGAAATGAGGAACTGCACCTACAGCTTATAGTAACCAGCACCTAAATCCATCATGAATCACAGGCTAAAGAGCATAACCCAGGGAGGGCTGGGCTAGGCCAGGAACAGAGGAAGCATCTGCTTTCAGTTTCTGAATGAGACCCCTTATCTTCCTGCATGAGGTGAGCAATCCTGTTTGGATAGGAAGAAGTTTCAGATTAAATGGGATGCTTTATAACACTGTTAACTCTAGACAGCAAATCTGAGATGTAAAAATTTAATTCCACCACGGCAGAAAAACCTGACGAAGTAAAGGACTTCTGATGTTTATGTATTTAGAGGCTGCTAATGTGGACTCTGACTACAGTTTATAGTTCTAACTCTAATTTCAAGACATGCACGAATTTTTTTAAATAGCGATTGAGGAATTGTTTCGCACAGATCGGTATCTCCATCCTGAAGTGACAGAAGTGGCTGGGCGTGAGACTGCAAACAGTAAAAGCACTGCCCATTCAGTTTCAATACTGTTACAACATTCGGCTGAATTCTACCCTGTTTGCAACAAACCTCAAACCCTGGAGAAGCAATGCCTATGAACAGGGTAAAACGGGCTGTCTTGGCTAGCACTGAGGAGTAATACCTGATACACCAGAAAGCATTAACACACACACACACACACATCAGAGATACCAAATAAATCCCTCATCAGAACACCCTGATTTCATATAATGAAACGATGATGATGTTCATGTACTGAACAATGTAAAATCACAACATACAACACATTCCCTCAGTGGATGTACGCATGCACAAATACACACAGAGTCGAATTAAAATTATACAAGCTGATTGCATTTCTAATGTCTTATCTGCAACCTAAAAGCTACGGTGGATATTCACAAAGGAATTTCCCTTGATCCCACAATCCAAGAAAGATTGGAAGTACAAGGCAAAGGGTACTCGGTGCCTTCCATCACCAGAGCACTGTAAGACACTTAAAATACATCCATGTAGAAAATAGGTCTGTATGGGTCACCCTGCCCCTGCTCTAAGGGACCTGGACTTGTGCTGTCCCCAAACTGGGAACCAGCCATGGGATGCTGGTTTCAACTGGGTGCTGCCACACCCTGCCACTTACTGGCTTCAGGGCAGTGCTAACGAGCCAGCACCGCTCCCATCTGGGGTGGCTCTTGGCTAAACGAGCTCACCTCTGACTGCAGAGAAGCAGTTTAAATGTCTGTACCCTCAAGAACTGCAGTATTAATAGCATCGGATAATAACGGAGGTGGGTGGAAATCGGGTAACTCTATACAGGCACAAAAATTACCCTGACATTCTACTGTCTTCGAAGGGGAAGACAGCATTAACATGTGGTATGCAGTGCAGTGCTAGCGACAGAAAAACACATTCCAAGTTTTGCAATTGTATGAAGCGCACTCCCATTACAATAGTTACATAGTCAAGACAGAAATATAAACATGACATCACTCTGACAAATAAACTAATGCTAACTAAGGGAGCGGGTCTGTCTGCTTTTTTCTTTGGTTCCTACAGAAGTTATTCCCACAAGTTTCTTACTACAGTTGTTAAAATTTAACTCATTTTAGCAGTACCTTATATCTCAGTGGAAATTAAGCAAGAAAACAAGTCTTTGTGAATGACAGCGTCAAGAAAACAGCACCAGTTTTTCAATTTCAAATAAATCCTCACTCTCCTACTTGAGTTTGTGACAAAGTAATTTTGAAAATTAATTTTTAATCTGGATGCATCACTGTTACAACTCAACCTGAGAAGCTGCTATCTTTGCACAAGGAGCACGGGCAGTGGCTGCTTCTTCAGCACTGCCTCTCACCTCTGTACAGGTTCTGCGCCAGCTTTTTACTCCTTCAGATCATTTAAGACCCCAAGCCCACCAATGCCGAGCACAGCAGAGGTTACTCCCTGGATCTCTTCAGTGATGCTCCTGCAAATTTCGAGACAGCATTTGCCTGTTCTGCAGCAACCACGGCACGGTCAACTCCAGTTCACCTTACGCTGCACCCAAAGTCCTCAGTCCTTTCCCACACTACTGATGCACCAGCTGTTTCCACAAACACCAGCAAAACCTTTGCAAACCACCTGCATCACGGCAGAATTTGGTGTTGCAATTAATTTATAATTTTCTTTTGCGCCACTTAATTGGAATTTTTCTGCCTTTACTGCCCCTCCAAGCCCTTCTCCCACTTCATTGAACTATCCACCCCACTGACTAAATTCACAGGCAGTAATTTTAGTATTAAAGTCATATGAAATGATTTCTTATATATGCAGTTTCACCTGCACATTTGTAGTAGACTCCTTTGTTTTCTCTAAACCCAGAGCATTTTGTCTAAGTTTAATATTTTAAATAATATGCATTTCAGCACCTAAATAGATGATACCATAATTATAACAGCAACACATATTAACTGCTGAGCTTTGAGAATTATTTAGTGACTCCCTAGCTTACACACACGTACATGCTGCAGTTACTGCCGCTGTAATATAGATCGGCATTAGTTCCTTCCACTCCTTGGGGGGAAAAATACACACACCATACAATTTTTATCTGGTATTATAAATTAACTCCTCTCTCCAACCAAAAACCTTTCAGTAAGCATGTATCTAGCTACACACCCTTTGCAAAAAAACCCATAGTTTGACTTTTTTTTTTTTTTTTTTACCATTTTATTGAAAACCAAGAGTTACATGTTACACTTAATTTCAGTTGAAGTTACAGTGACTTTCAACATTGGGGCAATCCCCAGGTCTCCTTTTCTGGCTTCCCACCACACACCTGTCATCATTTCCAGCACCAAATGCAACCACAGCCCACGAAGGGGGCAGAGGGACCAGGACCGACGTAGCAAGGCACGGTATGATCTGGGGTAGGGCAGAGGTGGGAGAGAAGACACAAAGAAACAGTGCAAAATTGATGTTCAGGATAGTCTGCTGGTTCAAGGCAAGGGCTATCAAACCCAGTTTATATTACCTAAATAAAAAGCAAGAGGTAAAGGGGTTTGACTTTTTGACTTTGAATCCCTGTCGATGTCCATCATATTATCTGTAACTATTTTCAAAACCTTATTATTCATAAATTTCATACAAACGCTGGACAGAATTGACGAAAGCAACAACACGCTTGCAAAATTACACCTCGCCCAGCTGAGCCGCTCCTATTCAACTCGCACCTGAGGCAGCTGAACAGGATTCCTAAAAAGGATAAAACCTCTCAGGTTTTTCCACAAGTCTCCTTGGAAAAGGTCAAAGGCTTCAGCGTTCGAGGAAGCCCTAACTGCCTCCAGCAAGATTTTCAACGACCGCCTACCTCAGCATCAGTACCTCGAGCGGCCCTACACAAACTGGAGGCTGCAGTTTAAGGCGGGACGCCCTCCTTCCCTGAACTGGCGACCTGCCCAGGCTGGGCTGGGCTCTGCAGGGCGGCAGAGCCCCCACAGGGCCGCAGGCAGCCACCCTCAGGGCGGTGCTACCGCTCCTGCGGCCGTGCAGGCCCCGAGCGGGGCCCAAGAGCGCCTCAGGAGCGCAGCTCCCCCACGGGCCTACCTCAGCCGAGCAGCCCCAGGCTGCCCGCCCTCCACCACGGTTCGGCGGCGGGGAGAGCGGGGCAGAACGGGCCGGGCCCCGCTCCCGCCCGGAGGAGCCGCCCCCGCCATGGCGGCCGCCCAGCGCGGCCCGCTTTCCCCTCAGCAGGCGCCTACCACCGCGCGCCGAGGGCGGGGGGGGGGGGGAAGGAAGGCGCGCCTCCCGCCGCCCCGCTCCGCACGTACCAACCCGCACCGGCACGGGGGGAGAGGGCGGGGCGGACACCGCGGCCGCGCCTCCGGGCCGGCGCGTACCACCTGCCGCAGAGCGGAGGGGAGAGCGACCGCCACCTCCCGGCCTGCTTGAGCAGGCGGCAAAGAAGGAGCTGGGCGCCCCACCCCCCTCCTTCAGACGCTCCTGGTGCCGCCCGGCTCCCAGCGCCCCGCCCCCGGCCCACGTGATCCCTTTCCCAGCGTCCCCTGCGCTCGGCCCCCGCCGCAGCCGCTTCCCCCCGCGCGAGCTCCGCGGCCCGGCGGGCCTGCGCCCCGTCCCCCGCCGGCAGCTGCCCGCTCTCACCGGGAGGCGCCTCCGCTCGCCGCAGACCCGCCGCGCTCCCGCTCCGGCCCAGCCCCAGCCTTTTCTCCGCGGCTCCCCCCCCCCCCCCCCCCCGGCGCGGGGCCTCTCTCCATCCGCCTGATCCTTGCCGCCGCCAGCGGCTCCGGGCGCCGACGCCAGGAGAGGCGGAGAAGAGCTCCTCGCGGCTGGGCCGGCGGCCAGGATGTCAGGTGGGGACTCGGCGGCGGCGGCGGCGACCGCCTCCCCGCAGCCGCTCCCGTTCTCCTTGCCGAAGCCCCCTCCCCTCATGCAGCTGACGCCGGGGGACGCCGTCCGCCCCGTCGCCTCCGCCGCGGACCAATCGCCGAAGAGCACCCGGCTGGCGGGCCGCCCGGATTGGCCGGCTGGGAAGCCAGTCAGCCTGCTGGCCCCGTTACTCCCGCCCCGCGGGGAGCCCGAGCCGCTCATGCCCTTTGGCCCCTCGTCGCGGCAGCCACTCAGAGGGCGGCTTCTTGGCAGGTGCAGCGGGGGCAGCCTGCTGAGCCCCTCGATGCGGCCCGGCGGCGTCGACCGTGGCTCCCTCATGGTGAGTGGGGGAGGAGGGCGCCGGGCGGGCTGGCCCCACCGGGGCTGGCGGCACTTGGGCCGGGGTCGCCGCGCCTGGGCCGCGGCCCTTTGTGGCGGGGTCGGTTTTGCCGTGAGAAGGGGGGAAGAGTGCGGCCCTGGCCGGCTTCCGCCTCCGGGGGCGGCGCGTTGCTGCCGAGCCCCCCCGGGGATGGGGGTGCGGCTGAGGGGAGCGGAGCGGAGGCTTGGCCAGTGGCCTTCCCGCCCGAAGAGCCCCCGGCCAGAGCCACCGGTGGGCGACAAACGGCCCCTGGTTGTCAGGTCCCTCGGAAAGTGAAAGAAAAGGCGGTTACGCTTGGAGGGTCTGAGGAGGCTTTGAGAAAACTTTGTTGTTCTGCCCCGAGTTCTTTGGACAGTGTCTGAGACTCGGGGACCGGGCAAGCTGTCACCGTCTGGTGAGACTCAAGGATGTGGCGGGGGGTCAGGCCTTGGCCTTCCAAAGTTTCAAAGCTTTCTAGTTTGTTTGTGATGTCTCTGTGTGAACCACCCGCTCCCAGCTTCAGGGAGCTTTCTGGTACAAAAAAACCCCCAAACCCTGGAAAAATTGGTTTTAAACCCATCAAAAAGAAGTGTTACTTGTTTTTTTTTTTTCTGCAAAGGACCCTTCTAAAATGATACTTTGTTCAAAAGTAGTTCTCATATTAACAACTTAGTGCACTTTTCTTAACATATTTGTGTATGTGTATGTTTAAGTTATGCGTTCTTCAAAGTAAAATGCTTTCCAGTGTTTATCCTAAGGGACTCCTAGAGCTGCTGCTTCGGACTAGAATAGGAAGCTCTAAATGTGTTTTGGTAATTAAAACAATTGGAAAAAATGTCCAGATCCATTTTTGGACTAGCAGTGTGACTATACCAAGTACTAGAACAGCAACAGGATTCAGGTTTTTAGGAAAATAGGGAGACGGGGTGGTAGTCGGCGTAGAAGCTGTTTCAGACTTGGATATCAGGAGTAGAAGATACTGTGTCTCCCTGACTGACTTTTGTGCCCCAGGGTTACTTGTGTTATTTGTCATTGTTTGGAAGAGCACACAGAAATAGTTGCTTTCCTAAATTTAGTATGTTTTCCTCTGACGAACTGTAAGATGAAAGATTATGGAGGGTTTTGGTTTTTTTCATTTGCATGTTGGTTTTGAAATTTTAAAGGGATTTGTTAATTATTATAAACTCTGTCTCTAGAGGAACTGGAAGAGCGAATGATCTTGCCTGCTGCTTTGCAGTATCCATCTAAAATTACCCAAACCATTTTCCGTTCAGCGTCTCTTTGTTATCAATGCTTTTGTGGGGTTTGGGGTTGTTGGCTTCATGCTGATTGTTCTCATTTGTTGCTGTCTTTCAGATGGGACACCCGGGCATGCCTCATTATCCTCCCATGGGAATGCACCCCATGGGTCAGAGACCACCAAACATGCCGCCAGTTCCACATGGTATGATGCCTCAGATGATGCCCCCTATGGGAGGACCGCCAATGGGGCAGGTAAGGCAGTCTCACAAGATTAATTTTTTTCTTCTGTCTTTCTTCCCATAATGATGTCAGATAATCCCTGAGGTAGGTAAGTCTCATACAGAAGCTTGCTCATGGTAAGGTGAATAACTCGGCCTTTTTTATGCCACGTTCCTACCCGTACAGAAATTCTTCTCATTTGTAACAGGTAATTGATGTATCTCATGTGCAGCTTTAATTGTAAATAGCTGTATGTATGAATCCGTAATTTTGTTTTTAATTAAAGCTTTTTGGTAGTTTTCTTTATATTTTGAAGAAGTGAGGTTGTCATACTAATACATACTGGAAACATAAAGTAGTGGCTCTTTTCAGAGGTAGCAATGGTAGAGAACTTCCCTTTTCTTTAATTATTGGCTAACTCATACGTCTACACAGATGAAAATTAAAGGGAGATGCAAGGAAAGATATAATTAAATTCTGAATTTTTGCAGAACTCCTTGAATTCTAGGGAGTGATTTATAATTCTGTGTATATACAGTTGTTGCTAGTCTCATGTGACTGAAAAATAAACTTGGCCGTTCGCATTGATAGGCGTGAACCTGGGTTGACAGGTAGAGTAGCCAGAATCGCAACTGTGCTTTTTGCATATTTAAAGCTTTTCAATAATCAAGGATCCTTTCCTGTGTGGTTTCTGATTAAATTCTTAACTTCTAAAAGAAGCAATTCTCTTTCTGGATGTAATAAATGTTGTAGTGATACTCCTTGCGGTGGTGGTTTGCGTAAGTAGAAATTGAGTGTCATCAACTGGACCAGAGCAGACAGAGGATGGCAAGAAAGATGAACCCTTTGAGAAGAGCCCACAAAGTCATGCTGGCAACTCAGCATGTTTGTTCGCAGTACCTTAGATAGGACATGTGTGGGGGTTGGTTGATTGGTTTTTTAAGCCTGTGTAATACTGCAGTTTTAAAAGATGGGGAGGATTTGACCATTAGCATGATGGCTAATAGCATGAGTTTTTGTGTGTGTTCATTAGAAACTTAAATAGTTCTGTTTTATTCTTCTACTCAACAGTTCTTTTATAGCTTCTGTTCCACTATTCTCACTCTCATGTATTGAATATTTCAGTCTTTAATATTTTAGCGAGCAATATAGAGAACTGGGGACTTTTTGGTAGATGTGGAGTAAAAAGCTAAGTATAAATGGCATGGCAGAGAGGAGATTAGAGGCTCGGTTACCCTACAGCCTTAAGGATGGGACAGGATGGTGATATTCTCACACCAGAACTATTGTGCTGGAAGTGTCAGCTCACGTTGGCTTGTTTCCTTTAAGGATAAGCTCTTTCTTCCAGCAGATATCAGAGGTTTATTTGTGAGGCTTTTCAGGATGGGATGTTCTATAGCTTGTTTTCCCCTTTCTGAGGTGAACCCCTGTAGGACGGGTGCTTCACAGAGGGAATAGCAATGGCCTCCTGTCAGCATCATTCAGAGAAGGGTCTTTTGGAAAAGAATTCACTCTCCTTCCCAATTTTTTTTCTTTTGCTGACTTTGAGTTAGTGTTACGCGGAAATCAACCAGTGCGCAGGGTTTCTTCAGGACCTGAGCCAGGGCTTTTAAGAAGTTTCACATCCTCAGAGCCCCCTTAGTCACAAGTAGCGGTGGGACAAGAGTGCTTTCTTCTCCTGCTTCTACAGGATGGCGAGGAATAGGAGGGGCTGCCTTCCAGTCTTTCCTTCCTCCCTCACCCTCCCAAGAAAACCTTGTCGGTTGAGGGTGAAGCAGTAGCCCTACCACATATCCCTCTCTCTGCACAAGATGCAAGATGAGGAGAGTGGTAACCTGATGCTCCCTGAAGATACAGGGGGATGGGGTCACTTGGCCAACCT
>BOSO01018858.1:0-31145 GCA_018403395.1 Gorsachius goisagi
ATGGTTTTAAACTAACGCAGGGTAGGTTTAGACTGGATCTAAGGAAGAAATTCTTTACAATGAGGGTAGTGAAACACTGGAATGGGTTGCCCAGAGAGGTGGTGGAGGCCCCATCCCTGGAAACATTCAAGACCAGGTTGGATGGGTCTCTGAGCAACCTGATCTAGTTAAAGGTGTCCCTGCTCACTGCAGGGGGGTTGGACTAGATGACGTCTAGTGGTCCCTTCCAACCCGAAACCTTCTATGATTCTATGAGCAGCTGGAAAACTTCTTGGCAGAGAGGGATCTGGAGGTACTGGTCAACAGCCAACTGAATATGAGCCATCAGTGTGCCCAGGTGGCCAAGAAGGCCAACAGCATCATGGCTTGTATCATGAGTATATGAATATGAATATGAATATATGAATCATGAATAACATGAGTAGCACGGCCAGGCAAGAGATCATACCCCTATACTCGGCACTGGTGAGGCTGCACCTCAAATACTGTGTTCAGTTTTGGGCCCCTCAGTTCAAGAAGGACATTGAGGCACTGGACTGTGTCCAGAGAAGGGCAGTGAAGCTGGTGAAGAGTCTAGAGAACAAATCTTATGAGGAGCGCCTGAGGGAACTGGGGATGTTCAGCCTGGAGAAGAGGAGACTGAGGAGAGACCTTAGCACTCTCTACAACTACCTGGAAGGAGGTTGTAATGAGGTGGGTGTTGGTCTCTTCTCCCAAGTAACAAGTGATAGGACAAGAGGAAATGGCCTCAAGTTGCACCAGGGAAGGTTTAGATTGGATGTTAGGAAAAATTTCTTTACCACAAGGGTTGTCTAGCATTGGAACAGGCTGCTCAGAAAGGTGGTGGAGTCCCCATCCCTGGAGGTATTTAAAATACATGTAGATGTGATACTTAGGGACATGGTTTAGTAGACATGGTGGTGTTGGGTTGACGGTTGGACTTGATGATCTTGAAGGTCTTTTCCAACCTTAATGATTCTATGATTCTATGACTGGGTTACCTCTTTGGCTTTTTTTTCTTAATTCTGTGTATGCATTTAATTCAGAATATCTTAAGTGGAAGACATGCATATAAAATATTTTCAATAGCATGGGACTAAGTATCCATCTACGAAAATAATCACCTACACATAGTGTATTTAATATTACATTACAGATCCAGGTGTTAAAACATTTCTTTGGGAAGCTGTGACTTCAAACTTTCAGGCTCAGGAGGTCCTAGAGTTCACGTCTCCTAACTTCTAGGCTTTGGTTGCCTATTCAATCCTTGACCAGTGAGTAAAGTAAATGACTGTCGACCCTGAGTTTTGCACTGAGTGAACCAGGAATGATCTGACCAGGGTGACAGGATGAGTGCCCTCATGAGAGTCCAGCAGAGTTTGGGTACCTTCCCAGACTACACAGCAGAAATACAGAGCCTAGATGAGAGTTAGTTCTGATCATAGATAGATTACTATAAGACCAACTGACTGAAAACAACTGTTCTGATTAATTTTAGGTTCTTTGCAGAATTCACATGGTGTCTGAACATAGGTGGTCTGATTCGGGCACTGAGACCTAAGCACTGAAAGGGTGCTGAACTTGACAAGAATAACATATATCTGACCTCTTGCTTTTAAGCAATAGGCCTCCAGGATTTATAGTTTATTCCCACTTTTCTTTTAATTTACTTTTCTTATAATTTATCCCCAGATTTTCTTGGGTTAGAATTATTTCAAGAAATCTAAGTTACAAAAAAGGAAGACTAAATGCCTAGCAAAGGGAGGAATAATTTTAAAATGTTTTCCAGATAGAATAATAATTTGTGATTGGATTACTTACAAAAATGTCTTAATGATGATATTCATTTTTTGATACTTACGTGGTTTCAGCCAAGCCTGATATCACTAAAATGAACATGTTTTTGTTTTCACTTTTAAAGGTTCTAAGAAATGAAGTAATCATTCCAGTCTGCTCAGTCATTGTTTAACATTGTTTTCACCCAAACAAATCATGCATCTGGAATGAAATATAAATTTTATACAGTAGGTAACTGAAAAAAACTCGCTTCTGTAATTTGGCTTCACTTCTAGTAATTGACTGTGAAGAGCTGATCCTACTCCCATGAGGTTAAGTGCTGACCATCATTAACTTCACTGTAAAACATTTTCTTTACTGTGTCACTTAAAGCAGGAAACCAATAGCTCAAAATTAATATTCTGTGTTGAAAGTCACTGACAATTTAGCAGAGACATTTCTACTGAATTTATATAAAATGTTCATTACATTAAATTCCTTTAAATTCTGTTGCTGAGTTACACTAAGCAAAACAGTTATGTTTCAACAAAAATATTTCTTACCTTATTGTAAACTTTTACAGATATTTAAAAATAAAACTGGAATATTTTACTTGAAAACTGTTCAAATGGTAAGAGAAACATGATAAAAGATGTAGACATACTAGAGAGGGTCCAAAGGAAGACCACAAAGATGATCAAAGGGTTGAAGAACTTGCCTTACAAGGAAAGACTGAACGAGTTAGGTCTTTTCTCCCCAGAGAAGAGAAGGCTCAGGGGGAATTCATCACAGTATTCCAGTTCTTAAAGGGCAGCTACAAAGAGGACAGAGGCTCTCTCTTCACAAGGAGACACATGGAAAAGACAAGGGGCAATAGTACAATTGTGCCAGGAGATAATAAAGAATTTTTTGCAGTGAGAACAACCAATCACTGAAACAACCTCTCCAGGAATGTGGTAGAGTCCCCATCACTTGAGGTTTTAAAGATGTGATAGGACAGGATGTTAGATAATCTCATTGAGGCTCCTTTTCCCATGAAAGGTAGGACTAGATGGTTGGTATTTCAAGGTCCCTTCCAATCTGAGCTGTTCTATGATTCTATAATTCTGTTCTGAGTCTTTCACAGGACAAGTAGTGGAAAAGCTGGATTGACATGATCAGACTGCAAATTGAATGTTTTTCTATGTTTGTTTTGTTGTTTTTTTTTCCCTCAGATCCATTGGCCTAGTACACCTCTGCAAGCAGAAGAATGCATAATTAAAGGAAGAGATGCTGTAAGTATCATTAATTACAAATCAAATATACTTTAATTATACTGGTGGCTGGTCCAAAACAAGGATTCAGACATCCCTAAACTTCAGAGAGATCACAGCACAGATATAAGTCTAAGTGTTGCAGCTTAAAAATGTGTAACTACTGTGAACACACTAAAATATTAGTTTAATTGCTTTCCAAACCAGCTTATAACGAGCAAAGAACACTCTGGATCATCTGAACTTTCTCCTAATTCTTTTTCTGGTGATATCAAAAAACACACCTTAATAATTCTCCTTTCCCATTTCTATTTCCCTTTCTTTTCATATACATACCATATCTTCTCCATTCAAACTTTTTCATATTCTGATTTATCTTTAAAATTCTCATTCTCTAGAATAATTTCAAAAAAGGAGTTAAATTATTAGTAATCATAAAATATAGTTTGAATTGTTTAAGTAAATTGTAAAGGGTTTACTGTATATTAATACAAATATTCTGTTTTAATGAGCCCCCAAACTGTTCTGTTCATGTGATCCAGTACTTTGATGGTAATCAGTTCCTAGGGAAAGACCTGAAAGCTCACTGACATGCAGCAGCTGGTATCATTGGCACCACAGGATGAAAGTCCTTCTGAATAGGAGCTCTCTGGTTATGCAGCGCACCAAGCTCATTATCTGCACCTCATAAACACACAGCAAGTACAACACCTAATAAATCCCACAGCCGAGAGAGTTCAAACTGTACCAAATGATTTGAAAATGATGATAGTTTTACAGCAACAGTGGCAGGAACACGGGACACAGAAGGGCGCATGCACAATTTTCCCACACAAACACAGCAAACAGGCAGCCTTGATGATAACCACAACATATTCCCAGTGAAGATTAGGAAGGTATAAAAATTTCTGTTGGAGTACAAGCATGAGAACTGTCCACATCAAGGAATCAGTGAACCAGATGGGAAAATTGTAATAATAAAACCCAACATCATACTCTATTCAGTACTGGCCTAGAACTAGTCTTTTTTGAGGTATCTTAAAAGTTCATTTTAAGCACTTTTCTGGATGCTTTTGTACCCTTGAGAATTTCAGGTGACTGGTTGAAAACTGTGTTTTTCTACATTACCCAAATTTCATGGCTGTGTTAAATGAATCCAAACCCTAAATTCTTTGAGCTTTATTTAACAATACCTCTCACCATAAGCTGTTATTACAGTTAAAGCTCTGTCATCTTTCCTTCACCACTACATGATGGGATTTATTTTCTGATACTTTGACAATATTCTTTGGGTTACATAAATACAGAAATAAGTACTGTTGTTCCAAGGTAATGGAACAGACTCATGAGATTCCCTAAAATTCAAAACCTCTTACAATTCAGTCTCTTATTTTAAGTCTTCAAATTTGCATTGTAATGAATGTGATCATTTAAAGAACTTTGTATGTTTCCCACATGTCTCTGTGCTTTGGAAGTTGAGTGTCTCTATTTTTTAAACAGAAATCACAGAATTTTTAAATCACAAGACTCCAGAACTTCAGTCTTTAAGAATAAGATGTTAAAAATTGTAAAAGCTGGAAATATTTTAATATCAAACAATACCAAACAGTATTCAAATCCTCACGAGACCTAATTATGTGTGGGACTATGCGAATAAGACTAATTAATTCCAGGGAAACCTTAGTAATTTTCATTAGCATGTCAGTATTCAGTAAGCTAAATTGCTCAACCTGAAAGGAATCTAAATTAGAATCTAAATCTTACCTATTACTTTTCTTTTCACCTTCATTTTTTGTAGCCATAAACCAATACTGGCTCAGAGGCATTATGGTTTAGAATCAACCCTTTGCCATTTCTAAGTTCTGAATGCTATTTTTCACACTGTAAAGTCTCGGAAAAAAATTACTCATCAGTGCTCTTTCAGCCCTTTTTGTTTATATCCATGCTATTTTTTTCTTTATTTTCCATTGCAAAACATCTGTTTCTCAGTGCATAATTAATAGAACTGAAAATGTTGTAATAAGTATCCCAGTGCTGAGGTACTTCATGTGTTCTCTGCTACCTCTTTCTATGTAACAGAACACACCACTTTTACAAGCTCTTACTACCTTTAAAAGTTATCAGTTCACCTTGTAGCAGTATAACCACAAGTACTGTAGTCATAAACACGGTTTCAGAGAGCTTGTAACAGACTTAATAGGACAGTTAGAAAAGCCTTGTCTTGACAATGTGTGCATCACTTTATACTCAGGCTACCCTTTTCTGATCTGGATCAAGGCAAGAAAAAAATCTTTCTGCACTCATTCAGTGTGCCAGGAAACACACCTGTTGCCTTGTGGTGTCAGAGCTTTTGATCCTTTCAATTATTTTATCAGAACTGGAAATCATTCAGATATGAAAATCAAATTCTGTAGTGATGACTAACTCCTTCACACTGAGAAGTTTCAGATGAATAAAATTCCAGAGATCTATTAATATGTCTATGGAGCCTCCCAAAGAAAACCACTACATTTAATTAATTAATACAGTAGGAAGAAAAATTATTTTAATGATGTTCCCTTGGCTGATGCATCTCTTCCTTGTTATGTGTACAGGATATTATTAGTGGGGTCAGCAGCAATGCCTAGTTGCCTGACACTTCCCAGAATAACACCTTTTTTTCACTTGTTTATAAATGATAAATCTAGCCATTTAGAATGACTTTTTTCTGTACTTGGTCTCTGCCTCATCCTGTTTTTTCTGCAGAAAATGTCAGGCACTTCTAGGAAGGCTCACAGAAGAAAAAAATGTGTAATTTTTGCCCATTAAAAAAAAAATCTTAAGGTCTCTCTTCCTCCATGGTACTTCTGAGACAAAGATCAAGAGCTGCAGACAAATATGGATACAAAAAATGAAACCATGGAGTAAAGACCAGATCACCACTGAGAGAGAACAGAGTGGATAAGTCAGGAAGGTCATACTTGGAGGGGAGGGAGAATGAAAAACGGCGTCAGTGCCCAGTAGAGCATCTATTTAAAAACCGCAGAGCATCATAAAATTCCTATGTATTACCTTTCTACTGCCACCAGTCAGTAAATGTTTGTGAAACACACAAAGTAGGCACCTCTGAATTTAAGCACTGATCCATGTGCAGAGGATCACATCCTACCAAACTCAACTTGTTCCTCTCTCAAGTTCCCTGACAATTCAAGTAGCAGGTTTTTTTCAGTGGCTCTAAAAAAATTTGTCCAGATGAGAGACTGTGTGGATGCCATGCGAAGGAAGACTTTTTTTTTTTTCCAGTTTCCTTTTTAAAAAAGTAATAATTTGGTTAAAATTCCAAAAGTAAGATATTGCAAGGTTGATTTGTCCTTTGCATATACATAATATTTAATTACACAAAAGGTTACCTGCCTTTGTAGAAATCAGGACAGTTACCTTTTTTTTTCAATTAGCATGATATATCTTCAAGGTGAATGGTTAAGGAGAATCATGTAGCAAAGGAGAAATTTTCCTTATGATCCTTATTTCTTTGTTGAAGCAGTTGGAAGACTTACACTGCATGACACAAGGGTTTGAAGAAAGAAGATGGTTTCTTACTTTTGAACACAATGTGGATTTGCAAGAGTTGAATTCTGCCCATGGCCCTGCTGCAGACTCATCTGTGACATTAAGCCCTTGCAGATGGTCAATGAGACCAAGGATTGTTTTCATATAAGTATAGCAGTTTGAAAACTAGAGTAGTCATCAGTGAAAGACAGCAAATTTTCAAAAAGAAAATTCTTCCACTCAGTTTTACACTTTCATTTTAGGATAGAATTAATTGCCTTTTGGAGTTGTCTGTCCTTCTTTGTTGACTGTTGAAAAGGCATGGGAAAACAGCATTAATTGCACGTCTAAACTTTAGAATAGCTAAAATAGATAAGACTAATCCTATTATAATTGTGTCTTTAAACTTGGTGTGACTGTCTTAAAACCCAGAAATGTTGAGCAATCAATGGAAATGAACAGAAATTTTGCTCCAAACATGGAGATTGTTGCAAAATGTTAAATAGTCTGTAAAATCAAGTCCCAGGAGTTCCAAAATCAATGGATACTTTTCTCTCACTGTCTCCATTTCTAATTTAGCACAGAAAGGATAATGGTTCCACATCTCAAAGGGATGTTTGAAAATGTTTTAATTGTAATATTTATGAAGCTGCAAATACACTAATGAGTCCCAGAGTATTGCCCCGAGGGAAATGAATAATCTTTTCTTCAAAGGAGGGTTTGAACAGATAAAGTATGAGGCAACACAATACAAAAAAAATATTGATTAGCAATTAATTGAAGAAGAAATTAATACTGCAGTGGTCTTATGGAAAAAAATGTAAGACAAATGTGTTATTTTTCTTGAGATAAAGTTTGTTCAACTTGAGAGACAAGACATTCGCTTTCCATATCTCTGAGTTAATGCCTAGTGCATCTAATAATACTTCGTAAACAAATATTTAGATTTGCAGAATATCTCTGAGATTAAAGAAGCACAAAAGTGTGTTTTATAACTTAATATTTCTGAAGTGGTTAAGCACCTAAAATCAGTTGTGATAAATCAGTGCTCTAAACTTGCTTTTTTCATGTCAAAATTCTCCATCTATGAATTTGGTGGCATTGAGGTACTAACATGAAGCAGGAGAACTAAGATGTTATATTTAAGAGAACAGAAAGTTTAAATTTGCAGAATATTACATAAGAGCACCTGATATATTAATTTTTTAAAAATATTTCCTATATTTATTTTTTATATAAAATAGGATGAATGTGCAAATTACATCCGTGTCCTTCACCGATACAACAGAACACACCTTCTGGCTTGTGGAACAGGAGCTTTCGATCCTCTCTGTACTTTTATTAGAGCTGGACATCTATCAGAGGTAAGAAATTTGTTTTACAGTAGTGGCTCTTTTGGTCTGGATTCCAGCAAAGCTTCTATGGTTAAAAATAAACATTTAAATTCAAGTGCTCAGAGTTCTCATACAAACCATACAAGAGATATTTTTGCTGATAAAATGTAGTGCTGGTCTAAAATTCAGTTTGAGACTGGAAGAACTCACTAATGATTGAAAGGATATTTTTGAGAATTATAGAACTCAAAGTCATTTTCATCTTAGAATTTTATCAGGTATAACAATTGTTGCAAAAACTATTAAATATTTTGGCGGTTTAGCTAAATCTGGGTTTCTTTAATTGAAATTATACACAGTATAAAAAAAAATTTCGATGGGAGATGGATTACCTTCATAATTTTTTGTTGCATTCAGCTTCTTAAATTCAGCAAATATGTGTTAGCTAGTTAATGACACTTGTGGCTGAGTGAAATAGTCCTTCAGAGAGGATCATTATGTGAAGCATATAATCAATTTTGTCCACAAATTTCTTATGCAAAAAAAAAAAAAATGTCAGAAATGGCAGATGTCAGAAAGAGATGATGGACAATGGTCTTGCTTAGTTGGTTCATATTTAGTGATGTCTCCTGGTAAAGCTGAGCATTTGTCATGGAGCTGATGCTAAAGCACCATCCAAGAGAGTTCTTGCTTCCCGCTACTGCCAGGAGTGAGATTTTCGAGCTGATTGCCATTATATGAGTCCAGTTGGAGGCAGGTTCAATTTCGTGGATTTTATTTATAAAATACAGAATGAACTGTAAAGACCAATCTTACTGATGACCACGAGAAAAAGTAAAGCTTCAAAATAGATAAAGTCACAAGTGCTTTCCTTCCCATTTCTAGATATTTCAGAATATTTGCCAAAAACTTAAGCTACATTATAATCAGTTGATGTGTGTATACATATATATAGAAAACAAAACACTGAATTGTTGTGTTTAATGTTCTATGCAGCTGAACCTGTGTTAAATGGAAAAACTCTCCTATACCCTAGGTTAAATATTGAATTATGGGGGTTTTTTTTCTCAGTTATTTCACATCAGAATTACTCAGTCTATCAGTTTATAAATACTGTGCTTACACTAATTCTTTTTCTCACAAATTTCAGCTTAATCTCTCCAAACCAAACTGGTTTTATTCTGTCTCTTACATCACTTTAGTTGTACTCCACATTGAACTGACAGTTATGTACCTAATGATTTAAAGCAGCTGCAATTCAAACTTGTCCCACACCTACGGTATTGTTTATTGGTCTATTGGTCAGAACAACAGGAAAACAGAGGACAGGCTCTGGAGCTGATTTAAAATAAGCACTTGGCTGAAATAAATACTAATTGCAGATATAACGGTTTTTAAAGCATACTCATATAAATCAATTAAGTTATTTACTTCAGTAAAAAAATTTTGAATAAACTTTTCTGAGTAAAAATGCAACCCTTTGACAAACCAAATTATAACCACATCACCAGAAGCAATCTCCAAGGATTGTGCACCTCCAACTGCTGCTAAAATCAGAAGCATCTCAGAAGATGCAACTCAGCACTTACATTTGAAGTTATTTGAATTGCAGAAACACACTGTCTTCTAAAATTGAGGAAGGAACTAAATAATAAGCAATTTTAAAAAAAGTCAACTTTGCATGTCATCTCTGCTCCTCTCATGAACCTCCTGTCAGACTTCCTGCTACAGTTTAAAAGAAGCAGTGTCTGTATATTTAGGAACACTATTTAAGAAAGCATAAGCAACAGCCTAATAAAAATAGAAACCAAATGAAAAATGAAAAACAACTCACATGTATGAATGTGTGGTCCATGATCCTCCCCATATGTATCACTGTCCTTCCTTCCCTTCTTTTTGTTTATTATTCTCCCATGTTAATTTGATGTTCTAAAATTTTACCCACACTGAAGTCATGGGAAAATTACCATTTTTTTGTTTGTGTAGGCCAACAGGAAATATATTTGCTACACTAATAAGTAGCTATATTTGTTTCCGTTATCTGAAAAGCTGACTATCAGGATTAAAAAAGACAGGTGCCATGTGCATGGTAGGTTAAAAATAACACATGGTATGTGATTGAGTGCGCAAATTGTAATCTTGCTTTCTTTGACTGATAAGGACATCGTGTAACTGCAGGAAGTGAAGGGACAAGATCCTTCCTCTGAAAACTGCAATTCGGTCTCTGCTGATCTCTGTTTGGTCAAAGTATCCCAATCCAATGACTTCTGGTTACTGTCTCCCTGTTTCTTCCATCTCAGCTCTCTCGCCTCCTTCTCACTGTCTGACTGTCATGGAAGGGAGAATAACAAATGAAACAGTCTTAAAAATGCAACGATACTATTCCATTTCTAAATAGGAACCAAAACACCTTTCTTAAAAAAATTAGTAAAACTCAGACTTTTTATTTGAAGGGTAAATGCTGGTTTATAATATGCAGTTATATGCAGTTAAATGTAATTCATAATATGCAGTTGGCTGAAAGGAATGTTTTTTAGATATTATTGACTTTTTCAATTAAATATCTTGAACTCCAATGTAAGTAAAATCTAAGTAGCACAAAGCGTATTTGAGGCTTATATACATCTGACAAATTATATCTTGCAGACATGTTAATATATAAAGAGTGGGAGGTAAAAAGGGAGCCCTTACAGAAGACTTTTGTGTATCTAGATAACTAGCAAACACAACATATGAAACAAGATTCACTCTTCCATATAGAATTACGAATCACCAGTATCAACACAGAGGAAATATTTGCTCTGTGGTCAGGGACTATAACCATAAGTTTCAGTAGAGTTTCCTGAGCTGACAGCAAAGGGAAGATGTGGCCCTCCCAGTAAAAAACTGCAGGGTTCTTAAACTGCAAATTCTATATAAATTCAAATTTGACATGTAGGCATTTAAGAACATGATAGAATAGCAGGAGTACATTTTCTACAACCTTATCTCCTGCAATTTACTGAGCAGGTCAAAGAGAAACAATCTGGTGGAACAAAGTATGCATCTGAGGCTCTTGTTCTTGGTGCTCACTAGTTCCATGTTGCAGGAAAACTTACTGCATTGTTGGCTTGCAACAGAAGTTTAAATAAAGTAATCCATTTCTTAATAGTCATTTGGTAAGAAAATGAAGTATTACAGTTCTTCCCTTGAACAGTGAGAATATCCCAAAGCCATGATCGTGATCATAATGATACTGTATGGCATCCCGATCTAGTATTTAACATGTGTTTATGAGGTGCAATCCAGCTTATGAAAAAGAGCATTCTGCCTCCTGTGTAAAGTCTTACATTTTTATGCAACTACAAATTCATACTTTCTTATCAAAACCAGGTTTGAGCTGCGTCTTGCAGGACACTGAGCTCTTGTCAACAACCAGCAAAGCCAAAAGGAGATTTTTGTCTCCAAAATTAGGCAGAATTTATTGCCTCACTGGCAGATCATTATTCATTGGAACTTACTGAAAATAAGAACCTGTAAGTTTCTCAAAAAACACAGTAAAAATGTCCACTCTCTAGAAAATATTAATCTAACTTACCATGTAGTAACTGAAATGTGCTTTGAAATCTTTCACAATCTTATTGTACTATGATACATTATATCTGTCTATATGTTACTTTCATGTTTTTCTTGGTTTATAGAAATTTCATGACGCTAATTATTTTGTCTTAATATAAATAATTATATTTGAAAATGTTGATCATATAAACCAACAAGCAATAAATACTGGATTTATTGAATTCTACCTCAAACTTGTGTTGTACCACCAGACTATAACCAAATACATTTTTCTAAACCAAATTATTTATAAATTCTATGATACACTATATATCCATTTGAAAGATTAAATATGTAATGGTTTAATGCAGTCATTCTATTGTAAGATTGGTTTAATTGATATTGCTTTGGAATTCCAGGCTGTTCACTTTAGTAAAGCTGTTGCCATACATTACCTTTCTAAAAATATACAGTTATAGTTGCTGAAAGCAACGTGCAGCTTTTTATGTTTTTTTTCTTTTGCTAATTACTTTGACTCTGATGAATGTTGCTTTCCTAATTTAAAATATTTCAGCAAATTACTCACCATTTTTTCTGCCATTTAGAAATAGATTACAAATTGGGAAAACCAGGAGTGCTGACTTTGCTGACAGAACAACTATTGGTGTTTGCCAAAGAGCATATTAAAAAATCTTATCCAAAAAAACATAAGCAGGTTAATTGCCAGCCAGTGAGTTCATTATCACTGACTCCATGAAATGCTTCCAAATGTCCAAAATCTATGCAGGTCAGAAAAGGCTGAGTTCCTCCTGTTTCTTTTTATTTATCATCCAGAAACAAAGGAGAGTACATTTCAGTAAAATCAACAGGGTTTTTTCCCGAAGAAAGCAAAAGTCAGAGCCCCTCCACTATGCATCTTTCCTATGTGCTCTGTTAGAAAAATTCTGAGATAAGTCTTCAAACCAAATACAGATGAAGAAAAGTTCAGAAAAAAAAAATTACTCTCCCTTCTCACCACATTGACATTTATCACTCCTGGGAGGGGGGTAGGGGGGTAGAGAGGGGAGCAGGGAAGCATCTATATCCACTCTCTTCCTTTTGCATTTATATAAACTTCCCAGTTTTGGTAGCTGAAGATGAGTACTGGAAGAAGCGTTATCTATTCAGCAGAGCAACAGGGTTTAGGGGTGCTCCAGAGGCCTTCCAATGATCCAAACTGCCTTATTAACCAACTCATAAAGCACATTTAAAAATTCTAGATGGGAGTTTCACAAAATACAGCTAAAGAGATTGCTCTGCCTCCATAGGACCTGAAAAATGAGTGGAAATTCCAGAAGAAAACAATGTGCAGACATAATAGCCTAATTTTTTTTTCAAACTATATGGTGACAAGATAGAGCCAGCCCCTGGAGAGGAAGGCATTCTGCACGACAAATCGTGCTAAAGGAATGAAAGTTGTGGGAAGACTTTTTCTTTCAGACACACTGTAAATTTTTAATATGTACATTGAGCTGGCAGGGTGCCATTTTCAATGCCTCATCTTACTCAGTAAACTGCCAACAGCTCTATTTCTCCACCTCAGAAGACTGATGGACTAAGTCACCTGTTCCTCAAAATGCACTGGTAGTTTCTGGGAGTCTCTCCTAGGTGTTCCTAATCTGATGCAATCCTTATTATACTATTTCCTCTTCAATTAGCCAGATGAGATTCTGCTTATCAGGGAACAACAGCTCTAAAATCTGTCTTTAAGGCCTGTTAGAAAGGAATTGCCTTTAGTGAAGCAACAGGTGTATTTGCTTGGAGGACAGTTCAGTCAAGTTAGAACTTCTTCTTTCTAATTCATTGGATGTGGAATGGAGAACTTCTTTTTATACATATAATGTGATTCAAAGCAAAACCAGTGTAAGCTTCAACTGTGCAATAACTTTTCCAATTGCCTCTCTACCCCAAACAAATGCAGGCAACATGAGCTCCTCAGCTTTTGCTTTAACAAATTGAAGTGAATTGACATGGAAGTTAAGAGAGAATGTTCCAGACATATTTCAGTTTAATTTTTACATGACATAATATTTCTGCCCTTGACCAGCATTTGGTAATGTCATAATTCCTTCAGCTTTGTTAAGAAACAAAATTGTATATAAATCTATTATTTTAGGATATTGTTTCTGACTTATTTTTATAATCAAAAGAAACAATGATCTGCCCAGTTACTCCCTCTCCATGATTTTTCCTATTACCTCACCTCCGCTCTCAGTTTGCAGAAGATTAAGGAGGAGGAACATCTGGTTTCACTGACCAAACAGAAGTGGGTGTTGGTCAGTCCTTCATTAGACAGAATGTGTGACAAATTCTTGCCCTGAAAATATTTGCTCAGAGACACAGAATACCCCAGCATGGATAAAAAGCCACCAGTTAGAATGCCATCCACTAAGTCTTAGCAGCTTTTTCAATTCACTCTATTTATGGAATTGAATCTGCCGTCCTAAATACTATGAAATTGCTTATTTGTTGCAGTCCTCTACATCTACAGTTCATGTGAAACTAGTCATTAAGGTGGGAGATGTTTAAACCAATATCAATTGTTTGTATATATGAAGTGCTGCTACGTAACCAACACAATGTCACAGAAGTCTTTACATTACATCATCTAGTATGAATGCCCGCATCACAGGCTGTCAAATTGCATGAAAACATCTGAAAGCCCCAAATTTCAGTTAGATTAAAGCATTTCAGTTTTTGGAAGTTAAATATGCATACATTTCAAGAGAGATTAAAATGGTACCTAAGCTCATCATAGGCAGGAAATTAATTAGGTGAACATTACCCCTATGCTCACAACATAGGTGATGCAAAAGAGCAAAAGAAAAATCTGAAGACTCACATCAATCCTAATCTGAAGCAGCATTTCTTACTGAGCCCATGGCTTATCTATGTACTCCTAAGAAAATGAGGAAGTACTATCCAAGCAACACACAAAAACGGTTTTCTGCACCAGCTAAAATAACAACCCGGCCTCTGCTTTTTTTTCCAAAAAAAAAGACAAACATCATCCTGTGAAACAAGGTGCAAAGGTTCCTACAGAACAAATGCATATAGTTGTGTGAGAAATTAAAGTTCATGGGTTTTGGCTATAATAATTACCTTAATGAACATCTGTATATATGAAGCTCAGTAAGGGTAATGAAGAAAGGACAATTTTGTTCTTCCCATGCTTTGCTAGGAAAAGGATAATGGGTATTGCATAAATAGAAACAAAGGCCAGAAGGGATCACCAGAACATTTGCGTGGATAATTTCTCCACGTACTGAATTAAAACGTTTTCAGAAAAATATGTATTGTCATTTCAAAGAATCCAGATAATGGTAAATCCACTATTGCTCTGGTAAACTGTCCTAATCTTTAATTTCTTTCAATGTTAGGAAATATCCACTTACTCAAGGTTAAATTTATCTAACTTCAACTTCCTGTCATTTAACCTTGATATGCCTTTGATAGCAAAGTTGAAAAGTCTCCCACTATCTTTTCCACATCTTTTCCACATCTTTTCCACATGTAAGTACCTATGCACAAAGATCAAGCTACCTCTTCACTTTCTTTGATAAGCTGAATAAATATATCTCCTTGAACTCCTATCACAAGGATTCCTCAACCATATTTGTGTCCTTCCTGTGACCTCTCTGCAGTATTTTCACATGTTCTGGAAGTGCAGACACCAGAACCAGATATGCTATTTGATGGTGTGTAGTGTGTATACAGGCAAGGTCACTTCCCTGCCTCTGTTTGAGATTCCTCTTTTCAAAGACACAAGTGCTGAGTTCTTGGCACAGCGTCACAATGAGAAATCTCTTTTTAGCATTTTGCACTTGACCCAACGTTCTTCTCTGGAGCCCAAAGTCACCGCAGTTTACACACTTCGTTGCGGCACCTAATCAGCAGTCTCATATGACAAGGTCAATGAAGAGGTTTCTAGAGATGCCTGTCACTTCCATTTGAAAGAAGGTACCTTGTATGTCAAAGATCCTGAATGAGGCACTTCAGTCTAATAAATGGAAGTAGTCTGAACAAGGATCTGAACCTCCACCTTCTAGGGCATTCTGATGTACTGCAGATATAAACTGTGCTCCCTGTTCCTAAACAGACCACTTTGGATATGATTGTATTAAAATCTACTTTGTTAACTTCTGACGTTTAACTCTGTATGAAAAGCATTCCATAACCTGAACGCACACAAAGCTCTCCTTAACCTTTTCTCTTCATTATTTATGGCCCCCATCCCCAGTCTTTCAGTAAACGTTACTAAGAAAGTTTAAATCACTGCTAAATTGAAAATCTTCTTTCCATCAAACACAAAATTCAGGGAAACCTTCAGTAAAGGAGAATTCATCAGTGCATACCTAATAACAACTATACTTTGATATATGTCAGCAGTTTATATTTCTTAATAATTCTGCAGTGCACATTGTTTCATCAAATAGCTATGTACTAAGTTAAATGCCCTGGAGAAAACCAAGTATTCTGTATCAGCACAGTTGTTCTTATCAGTCAGTCTTGCACATTGCAACAGGCAACAGGTTTGTTTGACAGTACTCTCCGTCCATAAAGTGAGGTGAATGACACTCATTACTTTTCAGTACTGTCTAAATATGGCCTTACATGAAGTTTTAAGTCCAATCTGGCAGATTAGTAGAGAATGTGAATTGATCAACCATATGAAATTAATTTTCCGTCGCATTAAACCTGCCCTTTGCAAGATTAAAGACAGATGGTCAGGAGAGAATGAATCAATACAGAGGAATAATGCTGTTATCCCAAAGAGAAAGAAATACTCCACCTGTGTGGTAATTTGATGGGGGTAGGTAAAATATTCCAGCTCTCATCATAATGATTTTTAGATTCTGCCACCTTTATTTATGAGAGAAATTATTTTTCTAAGTGAGGGCACCTGAAGTCTGTGGTATTGTTTGAGGAATGGAGGTACTGCTCAATAAGATGTTAGTCATCATAATTAAAACCAGCAAAAACTGAGCAATGACAGGGTTTATTTAATATTTTTGCAGTCTATTAAATATGCACCCTTAGTAGTCTGTAATTCCTCTCTAATTTATGACTGATTACTCTTATTTGACTGAGATCTATCCAGGAAAATTATTCCGGATTGAAAAGTTAACTAAAAAGTAGTATTATTTGTAGCTCATATGTGTCATCAAGAGGCAGTGGATCCACTCCTCTGCCTTTTCTTCCAGATTGGCCCACTTCGTCATGCTGTGCTGAAGCTCTGCAAAAGGACTGTTTGCTATCTAAGGCTCTCACTACGGAGACAGACAGAACTTCCCCAGAGTATCTGCTTTCCTTCTGAAATCCATTCTCAGTGGAATGTAGCTGTTGTCCTGTCCATGCCTAATTCATTTGTTGCTCCATCCATCACCAAAACCTAGACTGTAAGCTCAAACCATAGAGCTGTATCCTTCCTTTTTTTT
This sequence comes from Gorsachius goisagi, assembly GCA_018403395.1. Lineage (NCBI taxonomy): Eukaryota > Metazoa > Chordata > Aves > Pelecaniformes > Ardeidae > Gorsachius > Gorsachius goisagi. The sequence continues at coordinate 16,906 of BOSO01018858.1, forward strand.
TTTTTCATGACCTTTGTCCCCAGTTGTTATGATAGCAGTCATTAGATGAGAGGACTTTTATGTGGTATTTGCTCTGATGTGACCCTCAAAATCTCAATATAAGTTTTACAGTCAAACTCAAGGAAAAGAGAAAGTCTTGGCTAGTGAGACTCTGTGTAAAGACTGTGACTCCCCCACAGAAATCCCTTCATTTTTGTACCATCTTTAGCTCCTCATTCACCTGGTCATAAGACTATACCTCCATATACAGCTATTCAAACCTTTTAATTCTAGAGATGCCTTGAACTTTGATACATACTAACTATCACACCAGTGCAATATAAGCATAATTTATTCTGCTAAAGCTCCTATTATGTGCCACAAGACTGTAATGAGTTTACATGTCCAGCTAAGGTCATGCAAAGGTGTGTGTCCTAAAATTCTGAACAAGTCAATCACTTCTGCTTAAACACTCAGAACTGCAAAGGATAAATGCCTGTGATTTCTATATGCAGGCTTGGGTTTGGTTTTTTTTTTTCCTATTGCCAGACTATTTCACATGCATTAAATCAGGGAAATACATTATTTCTGTCACTTTAGGCCAGATATTTTGACACAAGTCACAAATTGCTAATCCTTTAGCAAACCCAGACAGCAGTCTGACATAGCTCCAGATTTTAAACATGTTTTCACATTGGAGCCCAACGTGCCTTAATCATTTAACTGTGGAATAAAATGCATAGACCTGAAAAATACATCTGAATTTTTAGGGAGGATTTAATGTCTGTAATTTTTTATGCACTCTCATCCCATAGGACGATTGATCTTTTCAGTATGTCACTGGATAATAAAGAGGATTGAAAACAGATCCTCAGAAGAAATACTACCCCCAAAATAATCTTAATTATGTCAAATGCCTCAGAAAATAAAGTTGAGTGAACATGGAAGGTGTAATTTTCAAAGTTAGCAATCTTCTGACAACAAGCAGAACAATTTTTTTCCAGTGCTTAGATCCCTTTGAAAATTAGTATTTGGATATTTTTAAGAAGATATTACATCATGGAAGGAAAGGTTCTTTCACTGTTGGAGCATCCTAGTTTTACCCATATATCTGCATTTCTGTGTTAAACTGGCAAACAGGCCAGTAGGTTGCAATAGGAACTTATTAAAGTATTTGGAGTACAGATTCCTTTATATAAACTCCATGGTATTGATTCATTTTCTATTGGTTTTATATTTTTAACTTCCTGAATGAGTTAGTTGGATTTATATCAATTAGGCACCTACATAATATTTGGGATTATAGTTAGCAGATACTGCTAATAACTTTTGTCTTAGTACCAAAATTTAGCCTGCTTAAGTACAAAAGATTATAAGATGTGAGATGTCTTTTCAGGCCTGACCCAGTATGTTATTTTCTGTTGTTATGAAAAGACAAAGTATTCTACTGTATATCTGTTTTACCACATGTCTTCTTGACGAGGCAAGAGTACAGATTAGGACAGGTCATGGAGTTGAGAGTTCATTCAGGAGACTTATATTTGAATTTTACTGTCGGCTAATTTACAGACATGTTCTGTGATTTTTCAGATTTATTTTTAATGAAGAAGTCAGTGTTCATCCTTCCTAAAAGAAGGCTCTGCATAGTGTATTCCATGTGTCTTTCTATGTCAAAATAAAAATGTAAGGGTGAGTATAAAAGAAAAAAGAAAAGAAGTAAAAAAAATGTTTTGAGAATATACAGAACAAAAGAATATTTGAAAAAAAAGTGTCATGTGAATTTATACTAAAAACATTATACAACGAAAGAGAATGGAAATAAAGATGAGGTTTATTCTGTGCATTGCACTTCACTTTCTAATTTGGTCACAAAATTTCTCTGGATTCATTCAGTATTCAATTTCTCACATGAGAAAAGAATCCAGTTACATCAGTGAAATACTCTACAAATCTTATATTTGATTCATTGTGAAATAATTTCTTCGATTCCTCATGTTAGGCTACATGAGTGGGTATGGGTACATATAGATGTCCAAAATGCCAGACTTTAAAGGTACAATGCTAAGATTAATAATAGAATCCTAGGTTGGAAGGGACCTCAAGGATCATCTGGTCCAACCTTTCTAGGCAAGAGCACAGTCTAGACAAGATGGCCCAGCACCCTGTCCAGCTGAGTCTTAAAAGTGTCCAGTGTGGCAGAGTCAACTGTTGATTGTTCTCATTGTGACAAATTTCCCACTCATGTCCAGTCAGAATCTCCCCAAGAGCAACTTGTGTCCATTTCCCCTTGTCCTCTCCATGTGACTCTTTGTAAAAAGGGAGTCTCCATCTTCTTTGTGGCTACCCCTTAGGTGATAGATCCCCTCTAAGCCTCCTTTTCTCTAGTCTGAACAAATCCAGTTCTCTCAGCCTGTCCTCAAATGGCAGGCTTCCCAGTCCTTGGATCATCTTGGTGGCCCTTCTCTGGACCCCCTTTTTTGTATAGAGGGTACCAGAACTGTACACAGCATTCCAGATGTGGCCCTACAAGCACTGAGTAGGCAGGGATAATGACTTCTCTATCTCTGCTGGGGATGCCCTTTATGATACAACCCAGCATCCTGTTGGCCTTCTTGGCCACAGCAGCACACTGTTCAATCCTGTTGAGCTTCCTGCCCACCAGGACCCTCAAGTCCCTTTCCACGGAGCTGCTGCCCAGCCAGGTGGATCCCAGTCTGTGCTGCACTCATGGATTATGTTTTCTCATGTGCAAGACCTTACATTTGTCTGTATTGAATGTCATAAGTTTCTTGTTAACCCACTCTTCCAGCTTATCCAGATCTTCCTTCAGGGTGTCTCTCACTTCCAGAGCGCCTACTTCCCCATTCAATTTCATGTCATCTGCAAACTTCATCAGGCTACACTTGATCCTATTATCCATATCACTTATGAAGATATTGAATAACGTTGGGCCCAATATCAATCCCTGGGGGACCCCACTAGTGGCAGGTTGTCAGTTTGAAAAAGAGCTCTTTATCACGACCCTTTGGGTGCAGCCTGCCAACCAATTCCCCACCCACTGCACAGGCCAGACTTAAAAATTAGATGAGGAAATGGGAAATTACATATGGACAACAAATATTTTATTTGTTTAGAAACAGCATGCCTGATATGCTAACTATTTTTAAATTTTATTTTCTACAGAATAAAATGTCACTGTTTTTCAAGATTTCATAAGTTACATTCATTTCCATGGCAGTAAATACTGTTGATAAAGCTGCAACTGTGTCCCACTGTGTACCTAACTTGGTGAAGTTTTTAAAGCACAGTTTTCCCATGTATCACTTTATCGTTTTGTTAATTTGGTTTTAAGATAGTATTAGAAAATAAAAATAAAAATTGAGTACACAGAGCCAGTGAATCCAAGAACAATATCCCTTCTTTGGGGACTAGGGTCTCAGTGTCATTCTCATAAAGAACAAAGGCAAAATTGAAACGGACTTCAGTGGAAGTGTTCTGTGAGAGGATGCAACCCTGCAACTGAAAATTAATCTCACAGCTTTTGTGCAGAGGTTCGAGGGAACCTTCTCAACATGTTGCCTTCAGAGTAGGGACATGAACATCCCTTTGGCAGCCCTCTCCCTCTCATATCCTCTCCATTTATTGCTCTCCATCTTGCTCTGGGCTTCAGTCTCCAACTCTGATGAACCTTGTTGAAAACCCACTTTACCAGATCACTCGGTCAGCCAGGCAGTCCATTAGGATGTCCTTTCCCTGTGGAGTCAGTGTGTCCCAATGTGTCCCATCCTTTCCCAACATTCATCTTCCTCAAACAGGGCACTATGATAAAATAAGGTGAATCTTTGATGTTTATACTCCCTTTTTTGATGCTTTAGGAATTACTTAAAAAGAAAAAAAAAAAAAGTGCATCATATGACACTAGAACCCCATGGTTTTATTAAGGTTTTTAACAGAACATTTCTCATAGTTTTACACAAGCAGTGTATCTCTATTTTATGCTTTTCAATTCAATGCACTTTTCATGTGAATGTTCTTATTCATAGTTCTCTTTAAAAAAGTCTCTAATATATGACTCCTATTAAATGAAATGCAACAAACAGCTCTTGCATGTAATGTCATTCTTACTCTAAGGTTGAATAGCTATGAGATCATTAACACTACGAATGAATTTTCTCCAGTGAGTTACAGTAACAGTGAGTAGTATAGCCAGTGTTAAAACTGTATTCACAAAAGTGTGCAGTCTCTTGCCACAGTACTCTAAATATGATTTACCATCCCACAATAAAAGTAATATGGACTTCTTAAAAAGCCACAAAACCCAAAAAACAACCCCAAAACCAAAAAACAACCAAAAAAGTGCCAGCCACAAAATGGCACAGGTCTCCTGGAGAGCAGACCTTGGTTATACTGATGGAGGATATACATACACAGCTAAGTATGTAATGAAAGGTTCTGAAATAATTTACATTTCTTTTTAAAATTTGCCAGTATGATATGTTTTACTTTTTTGTTACCTGGAAAATAACCAAAATTGAAAGTGAAAAGAAAAATCCACTTACAGAAGATCAAATTATTTTTTTTCATAAAAATAATATCATAGGAGAACCCAGATAAAACCTCTATATTTTTAAGTCCCTGATTTAGTGAAAAGACACTGAGATTAGGCTTAGGTACTTTGCTCAACAGGAATGGAAGTAAGCATATGTTTTAAATTAATCATATGCATAAATGCTGTCTTAAACCAGAGCAAAGCAGCACTTGGCATTAGAGAAAGCAATTTTCTGCAACAAAAGTTAAATGCAGCCTTTAAATTTTAATGGCTATGATTGACCTTTTCTTTCATTATTATTTATAGCCTACATTATTCTTCATTGTCTAAAATTATCAATTCATATCAAGTTAATGGCAAAATTCTTGATACCTTGGAAATATTTTCTATTTCTTTTTAAACAACATTATTATTTTAATAATAGTTGAAAGTATATTAGGTTTCCTGAGTCATAGGTACCATAAATCAAAGCCACAGCCCCATTTATTTCCCAAACAACATGTAGAAATTTGTAATTCCAGTCCCAGCCCTCCATATGTGTTTTTGCATAATTTTTACCCTAACTGAAAAGTCCCCATAAAATAAATTGCAATGTTGAATTGCTCTGTTGGATAATCTGTGTGGAAACTGTCGGTTTTCTTCTGACATTTCTCAAGGGATTCCAATGTCACAAACAGCAAGGAGGGTTAGAATTATGGTATTAGCCTTCAAAGCTGATTATTAATGTGCAACGCTTATTTCATTTAAACTGGCATCCCGTGGAAGCTGACACATCTAACAACTGATCTTCAGTTACTTGCCCCGGTGATGGGAATAATTTATTGCAACCGTGGAATATTTGGTATGCTGTCCTAAAAGGTGAAGGTGGAAAATCTTTCTTGGAGGAGTCATTGCTTACATTTTCAGTGACTTTTCAGACAGTTACATACATCTGTAAGCATTTATGAGACACATATCCTGCTTTATATCACAACTGGTGGGATCCACTTAGAAACTTCTCCAAGTTGCGCGGAAATCCAAATTTTTGTCTACCTATCATTAGATTATATATTTAAACTACAGTCCTTATTCAGAGATTCCAGCTGTTAAAATGTACATAACGAAAGGGTACTATGCATATTGCCTAGCATTTTCATGCCATGGTGATATAGTTAGCTGTTTAACTGCATTCATGTCATGAATGTTAAAAGAGGTAGGTTTATCCTTACCACTGATTTCATTCTGTTTCTCAGATGAACGGTTAACTACATTAGTAGATTTTTCCATTGTGATACTGTAATTTGGTGTTCAGTGACAGAAAATCCTTCCACATCTTCTGGAAGACTCCCATATGAGCCATACCTCGTCCGAGTATCAGTGGCATTTTAGCAGGGCAAGACCTGAATATGAAGTGTGGTTTGTGACGCCCTGGTAGGATCATGTCCTGTTCTACAGCACGGAAATTTCACTTTCTGTTCCCTGTGTAGCATGAAATATGAGCCATACACTACAAACCACAAAATATGGATAACTTCTTCAAATATTGTTTCAAAATAATTTTGTTTCCACAACTAATCACTTTATCTGAGTAAGTTTTCTCTGTAATCAGTTTTAAATTTGATACTTTTTCCTTTCATAGACAAGTCCTTATTTATTTTAGAGTATTTTTCTGTTCAGAAAGCATTAAGACTAGAAAAATCGATTAGATTTTAACTCTCAGTTTTTCTCTCCACTTACTTATAGATCTTTCTAAAAATTGGGGGGTGGTGGGGGGTTGTTCTTTATTTAACTGATACATTGACAAATAGTTTAGCTGAGACCCCAGAAGGGAAACTTTTTCATGAGTAACTTTATTTTTAATACCTGATTAGAGAATAAATAACATCAGTCAGATTGTTTTTAGAAATTTTTCCTTTACATCATATTTTATGACAGTGAAGACTTCTTAGTCCTTTTGTGCAGTTTCACAAGGGTTTTGTTTCCCTTCCTGAGTTCTCCTTACTCTCTTATTTCTACTGTTGACTCAGAATGTTATGGCATTTAGTTTTGAAAAATACCTGGTATGTGATGTTTGAAAAGTATGGAATGGGGCTGAGATTTCCACACACAGAGAAGTATTTCTTCATTGTTTGACATTTACCCAACAGAAGAGGGGGAATAGATACTACTGCTGTGCAATTGAAGCTGCTACAGCAGAAAATAATATCCCTGCACTACCTGTCTCTATCCAGGATGATTATTTTCTGCTGCATCAGCTTTAACATCAGGCACTAACATGCCAGGGTTAGGCAAACCCAGGAGCTTCTAGAGAGGTGAGATTCTGAATGCCTTGTTACCTTGCGGGTTTTAGGACCATTACTTAAATTTGGGGGGGGGGGGGGGGGTTGTTTGTTATTTTTATTTTGGGGTGGCTTTTTCACTTCAAATAGATGTGAAACAGATGTCTTACTTTTTCCAGAACAGAATTCTTGGTTACATCCCATTTTTACAGAAATTCTCTAACTGATGGGAATCTTATTTTTTGATCAGAAGTTGCTGCGAAATGGCATGTATTATTTAGACAGAGGGAATGGAAGATAGGTACATCAGCTTGGCTGATCTGGGAGTTAAGGTGTGAATAATGCTTTGAAGGTCAGGGACTTGTGAAAAATTCAAGATTTACTGTTTTAAATTAAATACATAGAAATTTTCCATTATCAATCAATGAGTGGGAACTGAGAGCTCTACAACTTTCCCACTTTCCTTATCTCTTTTTTCTTTCTGTCCTTTTAAATGTTTCTATTATTATTATTATCTTACCAGTTTTCCATCCCATGCAATGGTCAGTATCTCTTCCGCTTCTTTGCTCCTTGTCTCCTTGGTTTTTTCAGGAGAACATAACTGTCATGAGTGGAGGTACCTGAAGAGAAGAGAACATTAGTTTTGCTTTGAGGGAAACTGCACTTGGCTGGGAAGAGAGAGATCTGTAGGTTGTAGGGTGGGATGGGTGGACATAAGTGAATGATCTGAAGGAGAGTGTGGAATCCTGAGCTTTTTTCTGTGTGAATACTGAGTTATTCTAACAAATAAGTGAAAAGTCAGGTCTAATAAAACCTGATTTTTATGGTTAAAAAGCCACATGTAATTTCATGCCTCAAAAACATTTGATTTAGTATATTAGCAATGTGAATCTGAGATTTGTTTACTGAACAGGTAGGTTGCATTTATCCAATATGTTGATATAATCTGCATTTCAGTAGACTTTTGAGAAAAACTGGTACACAGAACTGGAACTGCTAGGCTATTGAAATATCTACTAATCACATACTCAATGTCTGGGTGGCGTACTTTTTATGAAACTTTCATAGTTTTCTCTCTATTTGCCCTTTTATTGTCCCCCATCCTTATGTTTTGTGTTATGTTTTTTTGTTAATATAGAAATTAAAAAAATATTTTTCTCTAACTTGATATTTTAATTAGACATTAATGGGCTCTTTTGAGAAAGCTGGGACAAATCTCGTATTGCAAATGAAAATTTAAATTGAAAATTCTTTCTCAGCCTTTAAAGCCTTATACAGACAATTAAACTAAGTTGTCAATATTCCTTTCATACTGATATTCTGTTAAATCCACTGCACAAATCACATATGCTTTGAAAACCATAACTGGGGATTCATTCGTAAACATACTTTTATGAAGAAGAGATATAAACACCTCAAAGCTACCAAGAGAAGATAACACAGCATGATCTATTTAACAACTACTGGAAAAAAATGTTTGAAGAGGGAAAATACATTCCATGGCTAGATATCTATTTAATGTTTAGATAATTTAGAGAAAAGATAGAGATATCTTCACTCCCTACTACCACAGAAATGAGACAAGTGCAATTTTAGTGCATATTTTCCTGATTCTTTCGGGGCAGTGCACACACAAAGATGATTTGCAGAAATCCAGAGAATTTTTACTAGTACATCAGTGACTAACCAGAACTGTGTTTTTTCCCTAATGAAGTCAATCTATTAGAATGTTATAACAAAGTTAAAACTCATCTCTAAGGACTTTTTTCTTTGCCTGTAGGGTTTACGCTGTTTTCTGTGATTTTTGTTTTTTTTAAAGGATCATCTGTTTCAACTGGAATCGCACAAATTTGAGAGAGGACGAGGCAGGTGCCCTTTTGACCCCCGTTCTTCCTTCACCTCCATCTTAATTGGTAATGATCTTTATGTCACAAGCTTCATGGTCCTGTCAATCTGTCATTCTGAGTCTCTTTCTTCAGCACATGGAAGTGTTGTCAGTCTTCTGTTGCAACCTTCCACATGTCAGACTTAATCCTCACGGTTCTGCCCACATTAATATTACAATCCCAGGCAGCATTAACTCCAGCAAGGATGTCTCACTAAAGGGAGTAGATGTTAGATGACACGTGCCATCCTGAAAAGGTAAACGATTCTTGTGCAATTTTGGAAATAATAATTTCCTGCTTTCTTTCAAAGCAGTATGTCTAGCTTTGTCTTTTACACCACTGAGACAAATACACAAAATTTATTATTTTTCATCTGCTGCGATGCAATCTGAGTAACAAGCATCTCGTAAAAATGTGAATTTAACTGTTTTTATATCAAGCATATATTGTTTATATAAATTACAGCTTTTGAAATCTAAATGGTTTCTTTTCAATGCTGCCTTCTAACAAAACTATCCAAAAATGGTGATTATCTGTTAGGAGAGTTGATTTTATACTCAGCAGTTATAAAATAGAATTCAGTGTGAGTCCTACAGTACCACAAAGCTGAGCTGAGATTGTGCTCCGCTCTGCCTTGCTGGTAAGTATATCACTATAGGGCTGAGACCTTTGAAGTTGTAGTATAGCTAACCATATGTTTCTTCCTCTGTAATGTTTTCCTGAAAACATTTTGTGAGATCAAGCAAACACAGTCTTGGCAATGTTATTGTACATTGACTAAAGATAGATTGGAACAGCAGGTAAAGAGTGAAAGCTAGATGCACTTAGGGAGTAACAGAGTGATTTTTGTTTTTAGAAAACATAAATAAGATGAAAACTGAGCATTCAAAAGGAATAATCGTTACAAGAAAACTAGAAAAAAGATGCTAAAGATCAAATAATTTTTCAACAGGAAAAAAAATTGCATTAAAAAAAAATTACAGCTCAAATTCTTAAGAGTTAGTGGGTTAAGAAGTCATGAAATAATCATAAAAAATTGCTGTATTTTGACTGACCTTCCAAAATCCATGAAGCACAAATTGTCACGCTTTTCCTCCACTCTTATTTCCAAATTGTTTCTACAGTTTTTAACAGATTCCAGTCTTAGCTCAGCCTGGGAACAAAGACTCATCCCGTGGAATTTGCTGTAGGCCTGAAACCTCATGGTCTAATCTTGAAGTCCTTCTCAACCTTTCCTCAGACAGAACTAAGTAAATAAATTAACCTGATCATGTTCCTACTGTGAGATCAATGTGAATTTTATTTGCTTAAATAGAAGCCAGATTGTCACACTGGGCACTTCAAGACTAATGGTTAGTCCTTGTGTTTCTGGCCTATTCATTAGCTTGCCTGGATTATGGGAGGTCTTATGGATCCTCACAGTTTTATCTGAAAGAGAAATCTATTAAATAAGCCTTTCCCTGATAAATGTTGATCACAGTCTTGGACATCCAAGGACAAAGACTTATAAAATCAATCTCGCAAAGCTAACAATTCTGTAAAGTGGCAGAATGAATAGGAGAAAATAAAACATTTTTATCAGATCACTGATACAATACCAAAAAACAGGCAAACTTTTAACCCCTCATCAATACTAATATGACCTGAGAAAGGTATTTAGAGGCTGTTTTTCTAAGCCTCCATTGGGAATTCTATAATTTCAGGTGACCATAGAATGATATTTTAAAAACATAACAAAATTCTTCAAGGACTTTATTATTTTATTTATGCTTTTATAATTTTAATACTATTGGAATTAAACATTTCTAACACTTAGGAAAAATATCCTAAAGAAGTTTGTATTTTCTTATATTCTATTATATTCTACTAACTTTTACTAACTAGAGACACACAGCTTACAGAATAAACAGAATTAATCCATCTCCTTAGACTCCAGAATCTATATCCTTTATCTCTGTAGATATCCATCTGAATAGAGTAGAAGACATAGATGCAAACATGGTGAATATTAAAGAATATTTTAATTACATTTGAAAATGAGACTCAGACCTCTAATGTCAAGTGCACTCTGAAGGAAAGGATGTTCCTTCATTCTGCCAAGCCCTGACTCCAGCTCACGGCAGCCATGGTCCCATGACAGGAGATGACAACTCCACCATGCACCCTCCAGGACTGGTCTTCCAGTCTTTCCTCCAATGCTTGGAGGTTCCCTTCTTCTTAATGCACTCAAATTTTCTTAGAAAGTGAAATCCACTCCTGGCATAAAGTCAACATGCCCTTGGAGGCTGCACCCCAGAGTTGCCTCTGCTGTCCCATGTAGGTTCAGGCAATGTGCATGCATCCTCTTCTACTTAACTAAACAACGCAACTCGCATTAACGCAGTAGCCTACACCAGAGTGGCTATTGGCTAATAGTGAGTAATAGACTAACAAGGAAACTTTACATACTCCTGATAAAAATTTAAAAGCTTTTAAAATCTTGATCTTGAAAGATTATTTGCACCATCACTAATTAGAACCAGATTAATTTAGGAAAAAGAGAATCTCTTGTTCTGTATCTCTTCATGTATTTCAACACATTGGTTAAAATACTCACTTCAAGAAAACAATAGTTCGTGACTTGGCTTTAAAACTAAATATCCATGCTGTCGTAAGTTTTATTACAGGTTATCTGACCCAGTAGTAAAGTAGATTGTGATGAATTCCTCAATTTATGAACAATTAACTTTTAGCAATTTATTGTTAACATCAGGAAACAGAATAGATGTTGAATGGCAGACAGGCTGAATAAAAAGTGTATGTTTAGGCAAACAGCATATAAAACTGTTGGACTTCTATTTCTAATGAACTCTCTCATCTGCTTTCAATATCCAAAACTATCATTGGTATCAGATCATGCACACTGATTAATTTAGACCACACTAACTCTTGAAAGCTGAGAAATCAGTTTATTTCTGTGTTGTTACCTGCAACATATCACAGACAAGTGGTGAAAAACCTAAAATGCATCTGAATATATTTTTCTATCCATGGAATCCATTCCAAATATATTTTCTGATTTTACAGTTTAAAAACAGTTCCATGTATTTGTGTCTTTTATTATAAACAATGAACTAAAATAAATATATTTTCTCTCAAAACAGAAGAGAGAATCCTTGAGTGACAGACAGTAAATACAAATATACAGAAGAAGTTTACCAGCTAAGCAATAGCTAATTTATAATTTGGTTTTTTCCTACTGTGAAAAGTTTCACTTGCTAAAAATGTGAAACAATATTTTGAATTTAGTTGCTATGTGAGTAATATCTGGCTGATGGTCAAAGAAATGCATGAAAGGTGCTACTTATGTTCTGATATAATGGGGATTTTACACAAAAAGGACTACTGATGAATAATAGCTTATGTTTGCGTCACCTTCCAATTTGAAGCAGGTACACAAAACATGCCAATAACAAACAAAGGAAACTCACTTCTAAGGTGGAAGCAGCCTATTTATAGAAACCTCTTGCAAATATTTTTTTTTAAATAAATCACATACTTCAATCTGTTTCACTTCAAGAGTTGTCATCTAGGGTGTCTTAGTATTAGAAGAAAAATGTTGTATTTGGTTTTGTTAATATTTTGCTCTGAGAAGAGGGCAAAGAATACAGGTATTTTTAAGTGGTCCCAATTGAACTTTGATGTATTTGTTTGCTTGAAGAGAATGCTAGCTAAAAAGTATGCATGTATCACTTGAGCTAAAACTGAGTTTTGAGGTCAATGGGATATTTTTTGTTTGTTTCATTAAGGAAAGAAGAAAATTTCTATTCTGGCTTTAGCAGGGTTAACCAGGCTGTGTTAAAACTTAAATTTAGCAATTAATTTGTCAAATACATGTGAAGTTGAAGTTAGACTGGAAGAGGTGAGGAGTGGTGAAGGTCTGTGAAAGTGATCAGTTGATTTCCCCTGGAAGATACTGGTTTATCAGTGTGATGTGCAGCAGTATAAAACCCTGCAACCAAGACAGGACTGAGTAGATATGTAGTAGTAGCTTTTCAATGGAGGAGAAAAGAGTTGAAATCTTGCCAGGATTTTTCAAACCCCAACCTCGGGTTGTCTCCAAATCTAGAATTAGTTAGCACCCGTAAAAACCTAGCAGTGTTCAAAATTTGTAACATGAATTTAAAGGATGCACAAAAGACTATTGAACAGGAAAAAAGAAGATCCTCTTAATGTCAAAAGTGCAAAAGATTTCAGAATGATGTTGAATGTTCTTGTGCTTAGATCTTTGCCAGTCACACTCATCAGTATTTTTGCTTTCTTTAGGCAAGGTGACCTGTCTGCTCACACTTGATACTTGTATTATGTTTAGCTTAGTAGCATTTCAGGATAAAAACTGGAAATAATCTCTGTATCTGTGCAATACCTTTCATGCAACAATATTCATCCAAGACTGGAACTTCCATTCTGTCTCTTCAGGATCTCACAGATAAAATCAGTGATAACTTTCTTGGTATATGGTAGAATGCCATACCAGCAGATTAGTTACATATACTAGCATTTTACACCAATGTCAAACAGAAAGAATAGGCTTCATATCCAAACTTCTGAACATCTGGACCTATAAATGTCAATCCTGATCACTAGCAATATGTGACAAATGATTTACCCTGCACTGATGCATTTTCCAAGATTCACTACAGTGTTAAAAGGATAAAAGCATCACATTTTGTATTACACATCACCATAATTAAAAAACAAAACAAAACAAAAAAAACCCCACAAACCAAAACCAACAGCCAGTCTGATATATTTTCCAATGGAATTCTTAAAGAGGAATTTATGACTAATATAACTCATTAATTAAGTTTGTGAAGACTGTTTGGAATATTATTCAGACATTGACAAATTCTGTTGTTTAAGCAGCTTTGTGTTGTTTTAAAAATAAAGCTCTCTATTACTTTTGGGTATCCTTAACTTCTACCGATGCTGCAATCTATACTTACTTTTCATTTCACTTGCCAATATTTTATACTCAATCATGACCATGTATTTTACAAGGCAATATCCATTCTTTACATGGTGAAGCCTAAGGCAGAACTACGCTTAGCTCCAAATCAGCAGAGGTTTCTGAACCAGCCCCAGCTGCCAAACTATAAACTGTTCAGAATGACTATTCAGATTTATGGTACCATTCAATTTATATATATATATATCTTTAGAGAAACAAAATTCACACTTTGAGGGAGAACAAGCAAAATCCTTGCTTTTATATTATCCTTTATAAATACCAGCAAATGTTATTTGAATGGATCAGTCATGTTTATATTGATTCAGGGGTAGGAAGCCGTGTCACTGAAACCTCCACTCAGATTAGCCACGAACTGGAAATAGTTTATTTCTCTCTTCTTGTGCAGTTTAATTCCTGCTATGTTATTTTCTAACATAAGGATGCCACCTAGTGACAATAATAGTCTGCTTTTCAAATCAAGAAATTTCTAACCTAAGTCCAGAAGGATATGAAATATATTATTCTTAATGCTTGGTCAGTTAATCACAGAATCACAAGGGTTAGAAGGGACCTCAGGA